>BGNK01001292.1:48779-115601 GCA_003297005.1 Symbiodinium sp. clade A Y106 | reverse complement strand
GGGCGTATATGCAGTTGCTCTATCTGCAAATGTGATTCCAAAGATGCGGGGGCACTAGCGAGCACTTGACCCCTCAGTATGCGATAGTGACGAGCACAAACCCAGCAGAACACAACCTAAGACTTCCAGACCGCTGAAGCCCCAAGTGATGAATGACCCAGTTGAACGTAGTTCCCTCCAAGTTGCAGGAGGATGGTGCATGTGATGGTGTTGGCGCCGATCCCCTTGTTTTGCATCTCCTTGGCTCCGGTTTGAGGTTCAGAGTTCAGCGTTTAAGCTTTGGGGATTGGGTGCACTCTTGGGTGCCAGGGGTCGAGAGGAGGGAGGGAAAGCGTGGCTACAGGAGGGTGATGATGGCAGTAATCACCACAGAAACTGCGACTGCAATCAGCCACAACAAGAACGACAATAGTAACGCAGGCCACAATAATAACGAAACTGGCGACACTGCAAATGATAAGACATGACATGTACAATAACAAGAGAAATGCTGATGGTACTGGTCATGATGGCGATCCTGAGTATAAAAAGAACACACGACAATAAGCCAATAAAAGAGTAAATGTCTGGCAGCAGCTCACAAGATCAAGGAGCTTTCACCAAGCGCCACGCCGCACCGCGATCTCCCTTCCTCAGTGGTGGAGTTATGACAAGCCCTAAACCCCTAAACCCTAAACCCCCCCCCCCCCAAATAAGGCGTGATTCTTCCGCCTAAGGGTGAAGGAAAGGCGTAAGGATGCAGGAAGCTCCAATCCCCGTCCTAGAACCCTTGTAAGTAGGGGCCCTAAATAAACTTAAACCCCTAGACTTGTAGACTTGACCCCCCCCCCCCATTCCGTCTTCACAAAAAAGCGCTCAGAGGCTCCTGACCCCGCGGCTCGATTTAGAGCAGTGCCAGAGGCTGACATTCGGTTCAGGGTTTTAGGGTTGAAGAATAGGGTTTGCATAGAGGTTCAGGGTTGAACGTTTAGGGTTTATGGGGTTGAACAATTTGGGGTTTAGGGTGGCAAAGTTTACGGTTTGGGATTGAGGGTCTTTAAGGTAGCGCCGGGAGTCTGGATGATGGCGTTCAGCAGGGCATGGTAGGTCACCTCGAACGTCTTGGACACTATGCGGTCTCTGGCATCACGAGAGCCCTCCGTGTTTCAGACTTGTGGTGGGGCAGGCAAGTTGAGGAGTTTCAGACCGCAGTGTTTCTGGATCTAGAAGCCCGTCCCAGTACTAAAGAACCCTGCTGCAGCCTATGGAATCCTCCCCGCTTCAGCGATGCGGGAGTCCCAGAAACCTCAGTTAGAGTACGGGCAGGCTCCATGAATTACCTCTGAGGCTGCAGACAGGTCGCTCGACTCGGCAACAGACCGGCCTCTGTCATGTCACCTCGGGCTCACGGTTTTAGGAGCTTTGGGTTTATGGTTCAGGAGTATACGTTATGGTTTAGGAATTTGGGGTTTAGGGGGTCGAGAGTTGCCAAAAAGGGTTACGACTGTTGGGCATTAAAGGGCTGCAAGTGCTCTTGGAATCCCAGATTTACATTTGCAAGCACATTCAGAAAATGGAAATCTCCAGCATTAGTCATTAAGCACGAACAACCAACCCTCAACTCATACTACCTTAGCCGAAACTCTATTCTGCAAAACCCTTTCGGATGGTCTCGGTTTGCTCATACTTCTTGCATTTGCTAAGTAACCCAAGAAGGACGAAGTTGAATCATGGTAGGCTTATACATACCCAACCAGATGTTATGTTACCCACTCGGCTGCGCGACTCTCTCCCAGATTCTACATCATCAGCCCCTGAACCCCCAAACAAGCCTTATACTGTTCTGCTTGGGGGAGAAAGTGGGTTTTGGCTTCAGGGCTTTAGGGTTCAACCAAAAACCCTACGCCCTAAATCCGAGACCCACAACCCTAAACCCCAAACCCAAAACCCCCCAAACCCTAAACCCCACACCGAAAGCCCTAAACCGAGGCTTTGGGCTGGCCGGGCTTTACGATGCCGGCATGCTGAAGATGCGGTGGGCCGCCTGGGTGTCGCCGGCTCCAAGGTGTCCTCAGGGTATCAGCGCGGAACCCGGCGAGCCCAAGAAATTTTTCTGAGGGTTTAGGGGTTACGGGGTTTAGGGTCTGGGGCTAAGGCTTTAGGGGTTTAGGGAGGTTTGCGGTTTAGGGCCAGAGGGAAAGGAAATATACTTCAAAGAAAAGAAACGGCACAGACTCGTATTGGGAGTTTCCGAAAATCAGGGGTACCTTATTTTGGGGTCCTTATAATAAGAAACAGAATCCTACTACTTAGGGTGCTATATTAGGGTCACGCATTTGCGCAAAACTCTCGTATATAGTCGAGGGATACTTTGCTCCCTGGCGTCCCCCACACACTAAACCCTAATGTAGGGGCCCAGGAAGGTAAGGGGAAGGGGGTAGGGAATTTTTCTTCTTTAAATAGGCCTTACTAAGTCCTTATTATGGGTATTAAGACTATTTTGGGGGTTCCTTACTGTAAGTGTAGTACAATGGGCCCACAAACCCTATCCTAATTATCAAGGCCCCTATGGTAAACCCTTCAATTCAGCCCTGAGTGTGGAGGGCGATGGAGCTTGAGGGCTGTTTACAGCTCTGGGTCTTGGGGTGGGGCTCCGTGTCTGCTCTGGGTTTAGGGTTTAGAGTTTAGGGTTCAAAGCCAGGATAACAGTTGCAGAGATGCCTGCTATGCTTCAAACTAGGGTTCCCATTCAATTTTCGTCTCTTCAGATGTCTGAACCACAAACACGTGACCTAGCATCTAGGACCTCTATCAGCTTCCAGTGTCCACACCTCCACCATAACCCACCGTGCAAGAAAACGGCGGGAGGCTTCGCGCGTGTCTGGCGAGTCTGTGACGCTTCTGGGCCAGAGAATCTTGAAGCAGAACCCCGCAGCCATAAACCCGAAACCTTAAAGCCCTAAGCATAAACACCAAACCACAGTCCCTGATTAAAACCCGGACCTCCGAAAACTTGGCGGGCGGTACTAATTATAGTGATAAGTTGCTTTGTCTGGTGCTTTTAGACTGGATGCGTGATGCCGCTCGACTTGGAGGTGGTAGGCATGTGGACGATGGTCGCGGTTTGGAGCGTGCGGGCTTGTTTCGTTTAGCGCTGTTGGCGAGTTTAGGCTTAATGTAGGGGCCTTAATAAGCAGAATGGGGTTTGGGAGGGTATACTACACTATAATTATATTCAGGAACCCGCAAAACCTTTTTCTAATTATTAAGGCCCCTACATTACGGCTTGATCTGCGCTTTCTGACTTTGACAGAACTGTGCCCTGACAAAAGTAGCAGAGTTTACCGTGGGCTTTCGGGAGGTGCCCCCTTAGGGTTTAGAGTTTTGGGTTTTGAATTTAGGGTTGAGATAATCCTTGGTTTGGGGTTTTCAGTTTATGGGGTATTGAGTTTAGGGTTGAGAGTTTTGGGTTTTGAGTTTAGGTGCCTTTCATGATGGTGTTGTAGCTGACAACGTCCGCCAAGGACTTCTCCTTCATCTCCTGGCAAGATAGGCGAAGCTTCGCTGAGTTCGAGGCCACAGGGCTCTTCGTTCAAGGCTCTATCTATCTATTTTTATATGTATATATATATATATGTACACACTCACATGTATATATACATATGGCTATAGCAAACCCTCCATCTATCTATCTACCTACCTATGTATCCATCTATCCGTCTCTCTCTCTCTCTCTCTTTTCATATATATATATATATATATATATATATATCTCTCTCTCTCTCTCTCTTTCTCTCTCTAAGTACTTAAAGGACATTTAGGGTTTAGGGTGCGGGTCTTGCTGTGTTGCACTTGCGTCCTGTTGGTCACGACGCCTGTAAAAGCCTTCGCGCCCTTGGGTTCCCCTTGTACCGGCCTACACACATGTCATCCCGACCCTGTTCGCGCCGGCCGGCACGATCTTGTCACGCACAGAAGATTACGAGACTCATACTCGTCGTGTCATGATCTGCGGATGTATGAGTGTATGCATGCATGCCAGCCCAAAGCCTCATTAGAGCGACTCACCCCCGAACCCCACAGCCCTGCCACACCTTTACTGGGCTTCAGGGCAAATCATGGCCTGGAAGAGCTGAAGGGCACGAGGCAGGTCGCGACACTCGATGCAGGCATCCAGCAAGCAGTTGTAGACCTTGGCTTCTCTCGGCTTCCGGAGGGTTTAGGGGTTTATGCTTTGGGGTCCCAATACGGTTCTGGGGCCCACCACTATATTTAGAATCAGGAACCCTCAACATAGTATAGGTAATTGTTAAGGCCCCTTTTTTAGGGGTTTATGCTTGGGATCCCAGGGGATTTAAGGTTTAAGACCTCCGACCTCCCGGGGTCTGAGATTTAGGGGCTCCATGGAATCCGGAACCTTCGTTCTCTACCTTTGCTGAAGTTGGAATTGCATACATTTAGGGCTTTATGCTTAGGGTTCAGGGTTTAGGATCTCGAAAAGGCGGTTCTACAGCACATGAAGTGACGGTGCAAGGGAGGCGGAAGCGTTCAGTTCAATATTTCGTGCATATTCGTGTACTGCTGTCACACTGTTGTCTCGGGCAGTCCGATATGTTGCAACTGCCCTATCCTCGGGTGCGGCACCCCAATCTAAACACAATCCCCCTCAAGTACAAGCTGAAGAGACGAGGGTGGAAGCCCTCAGCAAAGGTAATCTCCGAAGCTTCCTCTCGCACCTGCCAGTGCTGGGATCCCAAACAAAAAAAGTAGTAGGGTTCAGGGCTTCGGGCTTGTTCAGCGACTCTTGGGAATGCCTTCCATTTTGTGGTGTTTAGGGTTTCGAATTTTCAGGCTTTGGGTTGTTCAGGGCGAAGGCCTTGCACGTAGAATAACTCCCCGACAAGAAATCAGAAGCCTTTAAACCCCCTGAGAGGAGACCTAAACCCCGTAAAAGTGGCGAGTAAAAAAGGATAAGGGAGATTCGATACATTCAATCTCAGAATAATGTCGGAATCTAAAACCCCAAACCCTAAACCCTAACCCCTAATCCCTGGCCCTGCGAATCTCAGACACCACCAACAACCCTAAGCCCTAAACCCTAAGCCCCAAACCCCCGAAGGCCTCAAAGCCTCAAGCCCCAAATCGTAAACGGCTTAAGGCTTAAAGTTTAAGGTTTAGGGTTTAGGGTTGAGGGTTCAGGGTCTAGGGTTTAGGGTTTATAAGGCTTAAAGTTTAATGTTTAGGGTTTAGGGTTGAGGGTTTAGGGTCTAGGGTCTAGGGTTTAGGGGGTTTAAGGTTTAGGGCCATAGAAACCCTCTAGGCCCCAACATCCCTAGCGGCCGGGGCTCAAGAACTGTCAATCCGCCGCACTCCTGCGCGCAGAGCTTGAAAAGACACATGGCATAGGGTTTAGGGTTTAGGGTTTGGGGTTTAGGGTTTAGGGTTTAGGGTTTGGGGTTTAGGGTTTAGGGTTTAGGGTTTAGGGTTCAGCAGCTTTGGCTTTGGAAATTTGTTGTCAAGCTATTTCTTGTCAAGCTATCTTCCAGAAAAAACCCCACCCGCCCATAGAATCCCCTCACATTAGGAATAACGGCTTTATTTATTTCAGCTTGAATTCAACTGATAATCTTTTACATACCACGACCAATGAAATTATGATCTTACCCATTAGTTTGAAGTAAGTACTAAACAACTGTTGAGCTACATATTGACGCTAAAGCTTGATAGAACATACTATATGTTTCAGACAGAAACTACACAACANAGTACTAAACAACTGTTGAGCTACATATTGACGCTAAAGCTTGATAGAACATACTATATGTTTCAGACAGAAACTACACAACAGACATCTGAGGCAGCATATTTCTTGGCCAGCAAAAAGTAGCGTTCACAAGTTGACAGGTAGAAATTCGAAAGCGACGGTCACGACATCGCTTCATGATAGCAACGACAGCTATCAGATATGAGCTTACTGCACGAAGCTCAACAAACCCGTACATCGCCTTGAGGATTTCTTGGAGTCCTACGGTGCTGCCGCCACCTCTAAGGCTTTAAAACCTACTCGAAGCTACTACACACGCCATCGCTTCACAGAGCCAACCAAGCCAGGCCCTAAACCCTAGAGCCTAAACCCTAAAGCCTAAACCATAGGGCTTAAACGCAGGGCTCTAAACCGTAGAGCCTAAACCCTAAAGCCTAAACCACAGGGCCTAAACCCTAGGGCCCTAAACCGTAGGGCCTAAACCCTGGGGCCTAAACCCTAGAGCCTAAACCCTAGGGCCTAAACCCTAGGGCCCTAAACCGTAGGGCCTAAACCCTAGAGCCTAAACCCTACACCCTAAACCATAGGGCCTAAACCCAGGGCTCTAAACCGTAGGGCTTAAACCCTAGGGCCTAAACCCTAGAGCCTAAACCCTAAAGCCTAAACCATAGGGCCTAAACCCTAGGGCCCTAAANACCATAGGGCCTAAACCCAGGGCTCTAAACCGTAGGGCTTAAACCCTAGGGCCTAAACCCTAGAGCCTAAACCCTAAAGCCTAAACCATAGGGCCTAAACCCTAGGGCCCTAAACCGTAAGGCCTAAACCCTAGGGCCTAAACCCTAGAGCCTAAACCCTAGGGCCTAAACCCTAGGACCCTAAACCGTAGAGCCTAAACCCTAGAGCCTAAACCCTAGAGCCTAAACCGTAGGGCCTAAACCACGAGTTTTGATCAACCGCCACGAGTTTTGATCAACCGCCACGAGTTTTGATCAACCGCCACGAGTTTTGATCAACCGCCACGAGTTTTGATCAACCGCCACGAGTNGCCAAGCTAAGCCACCACATACGCCATCGCTTCACAGAGACAACAGCTGTCGAAGACAATTGCAAGAGACGATCACGACATCGCTTCATGATAGCAACGACAGCTATCAGATTGAGCTTGCTGCACGAAGCTGAACATACAACCTCTACAAGCGAACAAAGAACACTTCAGAAATACACCTCCCCACCCTCGAACCATTTCCAGGGCCTAAACCGTAGGGCCTAAACCCCAGAGCTTAAACCGTAAGGCCTAAACCCTAGGGCCTAAACCACAAGTCCTTCAGAAATACCCCTCCCCGCCCTCGAACCATTTCCAGGGCCTAAACCAGGGCCTACAGCCTAAACCCTAGGGCCTANCCTAAACCCTAGAGCCTAAACCGTACGACCCTAAACCCTAGAGCCTAAACCCTAAAGCCTAAACCATAGGGCTTAAACCCAGGGCTCTAAACCGTAGAGCCTAAACCCTAAAGCCTAAAACCATAGGGCCTAAACCCTAGAACCCTAAACCGTACGGCCTAGGGCCTAAACCCTAGAGCCTAAACCCTAGGGCCTAAACCCTAGGGCCCTAAACCGTAGGGCCTAAACCCTAGAGCCTAAACCCTAGAGCCTAAACTATAGGGCCTAAACCCAGGGCTCTAAACCGTAGGGCTTAAACCCTAGGGCCTAAACCCTAGAGCCTAAACCCTAAAGCCTAAACCATAGGGCCTAAACCCTAGGGCCCTAAACCGTAGGGNATAGGGCCTAAACCCAGGGCTCTAAACCGTAGGGCTTAAACCCTAGGGCCTAAACCCTAGAGCCTAAACCCTAAAGCCTAAACCATAGGGCCTAAACCCTAGGGCCCTAAACCGTAGGGCCTAAACCCTAGGGCCTAAACCCTAGAGCCTAAACCCTAGCGCCTAAACCCTAGGGCCCTAAACCGTAGGGCCTACCCTAGAGCCTAAACCCTAGAGCCTAAACCGTAGGGCCTAAACCACGAGTTTTGATCAACCGCCACGAGTTTTGATCAACCGCCACGAGTTTTGATCAACCGCCACGAGTTTTGATCAACCGCCACGAGTTTTGATCAACCGCCACGAAGACTATAGGGTTTAAATTACAATAGGTAGAGGGGTTTAGGGTTTAGGGTTTGGGGTTTGGGGTTTAGGGTTTAGGGTTTAGGGTTTGGGGTTTGGGGTTTAGGGTTTAGGGTTTGGGGTTTGGGGTTTAGGGTTTAGGGTTTAGGGTTTGGGGTTTGGGGTTCAGGGTTCAGGGTTTAGGGTTGAGGGGTGGTTGTTAGGGTCCTTTTTGGGTACCCTAGATAATGGGTGCCGTTTTTTTCATAGGGGCTCAAAAAGGGACCATAATTTTGACAACCACCCACATAGGCTTTATAGGGCCACTTTAGGTCCCAAAGACCTCTAGGCAAGACTAGCTGAGACTTATGGTTTACAGGGCTTAGAGACTGCTGAAACAAGTGTAGTAAGGGCTTCCATGTTTGTGGATTCTTAAGCAGAGGGGTAAAGATCCGTTGGGTATACAGATGTGTGCAGCACACCTACTGAAAGGCCTGGTGGCTTAGGATGCAAGGTGCAGAGTCTGTGATATGATATAGCAGCCTGAATATTCAAAACAGCGTCTGGGGGTATATTGTAGAGAATAACTCTAGTCGGGAACGCTACGGAATATTGTTGGCCATTATTCAGGCTTCCATATCAACTACCATCGAGGTCGGAGGCTTTAGCGTCTCATGTCATGCAACGGGGCCTTTAACTTTTCAAAGATGTCGAGCGCAGCAGCGAGGTTCCCTTCTTTGCCGTAGTTGCTGATCATTCGCGCCTGCAAACAGCGGCATCTCAGCTTCGAGCCGGAAGAAACTAGAGCTCTCTTCTGAAGCTTAGGGTTTGGGGCTTAGCGGTTCAAGGGGTTCGGGATGTAGTTGTCTTGGGGTGTTGGAGTCAGTTTTAGCTGCAGCAATCGGTCGACAAACCCAGGATGTAAGGCTACACAGATGGGATTGCGAAGAATGCAAAATCCCTTGAACCAAGTCCTATTCAAGGCTTGCACGCTGCATTATGCTTTTGTTTTGACAGTGGCGAATCCACAACCAGGAAGCTATCGAGGTGGAATGCAGCTACGAGGCTTCTGCACCGACCAACCCCACACATGACCTCTTGTTTGCGCTTGAGATTGAAAATGGCAGGATCCATCAGCTACATCCTCTGGTTACTAACTGCAACAGACAAGAATGCAAGGCACCTGCCGGCCGGCGTCGTGGCCGGACCCTGTCGCATCAAGCTGCTCCTGAAGCAAGTTGAAAGGTCCGGGGGTGTCCGAGCTTCGGAAGCTCCATCTTGAACAAGAGCTACTCCTTTACTGAGTGCTCCTACCGAGTGATACGGTTTCGCACATCATGACTGCTCGGACGATGCTGGCCTCAAGATGACATAATATAGGGGTATATTATGCTATAATTATAATAAGGAGCCCTCCAAGATAGCATTGGTAATCCTTAACTGGCGTTTAAGTAACAACGGAGAAAAGAGTATTGGCTTTTATTTCATAATGGTTCCTTTAAGAAAGAAGATTAAAGTATGGTACTCCAAAGCCCAGTTAAGGGCCCTATAGTATTGCTGCCATCTACATGACCAGCACTCGAGGTTCCCGGCTTGCCTCGAAACGCCGCCAGACAGCAACAACAAAAGGGGCCCAAAATAATTAGAACAGGGATCCGTTAAAGGGCTCTATAAGGGCTACGATAAAGGCTATTATAAGGATTTTGTGTGTGGGGGCCGTTTGGGGGCCCATTATGCCCATTATACTGTAATTATCATAAGGAACCCCAAAAGAGTATTGGTAGTTATTTAGACCCGTATATTATGATGAGGTCCCGGGCCCGAACATCGAGGTCCCAAAGTCCCGAAAACATGAAGGAAATCCAAGCACATTCTGCACCCCAAAACCGCAGAAGAAATCAATACGCCAGCTCTGCAACTTCTCGATACACATTTCACTTACGTAGAAACATATATGTGTACATGTATAGTACATGCATGCAAGCATGCATGCATGCGTACATATATATATACACATACATACATATACACATACACATACGCATACACGTATACATATACATAAACACATACATATGGTAACATAGACATATGCATAGGCAGGGGCATAAACATTTGCATATACACACATATGTAGTTATATATATATATATATGAATGTTCTTATCATTGTAAAAGCCATTACTAGTACTCTTGTTATTACCATTAATGTGCATGTGCATTATGAGTGATTACTATAACAACTATTATTGTTAGTATCACTCTTTTTATATATCTATATAGATATTATACACACACGCACCTGTGCAAAAACCTCGGACCGCGAACCCAGAAAAGCGTACATGCGACACGATTTGTCGCCTGCAACAGCTTCGCCGACTTGCGGTTGCCTCGGCTTCTTGTACACGACAACCTAAAAAGAGCCCTAATATAGGGGCCTTAAAAATCAGAATAGGGTTTTGGGCCCATTATACCATAATTCTAATAGGGAACCCCCAAAATAGTACTGGTAATTATTTAGGCCCCTGTAGTAAACTCCAAAGGGAAAGCGGGCATGCCGTCCATAGGTAACACACTTACACACATGGCCTATGACCACTCAGGTGGGTATCGTAAAGAAAGTGAATACTTGGAGGTTCATGGGTAGTTATAAGTGGGATTATAAGTCCCCTGATAGGAGTTATAACTATAGCTATAGTTACCTTACTTATCACTCCATTTATAACTACCCATGAACCTCCAAGTAGTCGGTGGCTACTCCGACCGAAGCGCAGTGTGGTAATGGCCTAGAGCATGTGATCAAAGCAGCCCATGGAAGTCTGCAACACGCTTCGAATGGCCCCTTATCGTAGATGGAAAACCTTTATCTGAGATCAGTGGAGCGGAAAAATTGGGCCTTGCTTTGTACGCAGGTGCCGATGCAACACAAACTGAGACACAAACCACGACAGTACTCACAAGACAATCAAACAAATCCAAATGCAAACTCAAGGATCGGCATGCTCGGGAATGCCGAACCTTGTAGAGCCCGAAATCGCCAAGCCCCCATGCCCTGAAACACAAGCTGCACAAAACCCCAAAACAGCACAAACCACGTGTGAACATCTATAGAACCTCAGCCCCCGCAATCTAAGCCTCAAGCCCTAAACTCAAAAGCCCTAATCAGAACCTGAACCTGCAGCCTCAAAACTCCACAGCCCTAACTAAAGCAATCAGAGCTCTGGACCTTAAACCCTAAACGGCCTAAACCGTGAAACAAAATACCCAAACCTCCCGGACCCTGAAACTGGAACTCCGTTCCTCCGTAACATGGGGGCCTTAAGCACTGGAATAGGGTTTTGGGCTCCTTTATAGTATGACTATAATAAGAACCATGAGGAATCATATTGGTAATTATGTTGGCTCCTACATTACGAGCCCAAGGGGCTCGCAGCCGAGCACTGCGCTGCAAGGGCCTGCAGCGTGGAGCGTGCCAGGGTCGTTCCTTCCAGACTCCGGCAGGTACATGCATATACTTGCATGTATAAATATATGCGTATGTGTGTATATACACGAACATATTGTTATATATTTGTAAGTATAAAAATATGTATATATATGTGTGTATATATATATATGTGTGTGTGTAAATACAGATGCAGATGCGGTACGGATACAGATACCACTACAGAGGTAAATATAGCTACAGATAAGCATATAGAAAATGGATATAGATACAGGTATAAATATACATAAAGAAATGGATATATAGGTATAAATAAATAGATATAGATACATATACTAGATGCACATATACAAATAAATACACTCTCGTGCACGCATACACAGACACGGGCACGTACACATAATTTCTATACTCATATACATCCATATATACATATGTAAATATATATATAGGTGTGTGTGTGTCTTTACATGTACATATACATGTATATGTATACAGTATACATATATGCATACATACATACATACATACATACATACGTACATACATACATACATACATACATACTGTGTTTCGTTTTTGTTTACGCACCCGGTCCGACCGAAGAAGTCCTTCCAGAACGTCCAGAAACCTTAAGATCAAAGCGGAGACTCCAAAACCTCCAGCCGAGCAAGGAATTTCAACACTTGAACTTGAACCCTCAAAAACCACCCCTAAACCCTAAACCCCTGAACCCTAAACCCCTAAACCCTAAACCCCTAAACCCTCAAAATCCTAGACACCAAGCTCTGAATCCTTGAGCCACGAATCCCCTAACCCACCATCTCAGCCCCAAGAACCGGAAGCGCCCAAGCGCAACTGCCTGGTTTCGACGCAG
Organism: Symbiodinium sp. clade A Y106; assembly: GCA_003297005.1. NCBI lineage: Eukaryota > Dinophyceae > Suessiales > Symbiodiniaceae > Symbiodinium > Symbiodinium sp. clade A. The sequence continues at coordinate 103,440 of BGNK01001292.1, read as the reverse complement.
ATGCCAGCCCCTACAACGCCCTACAACTCAAAAAAACGCATCAACTAGGTTCAGGGCTTTCGGTTTTACAGAGTTGAAGAAGCGTTGACAATCGTTCAACGCCCCGTGTAAACCATGGTAGACATGGGAGCAGATCCGAGAGACAAGCACAACATGCCGGCCTGTCTCAGCCGGCATGAAGACAAGCCTGAAAGTTCAAAACCGTCTCACCCAATTTTAACTACAGGCACTTCACTGCACCTTCTTTACTTTGACCAAACCCTAAACCCCTAAACCCTCAAACTTGCCCTACCTGTAGCCCCAAACCCTCCAACAATGGTAGGTTACGACTCCTGGCTTAGAGGGTATAGCCCTGGAAAACGTATGTTTCTGGATTCCCAAATACGCCACTCAACTCACTAAACCCTGAACCCCTAAACCCCTAAACCCTAAGCCCCGAAACCTAAAAATCCTAAGCCCGTTGGCCTGTCTGAGACAGGATCTCCTCCAGCAGGGAATGCATGGCCTCCTGGTCGTTGGAGTGACCTCGAACCTTCGATCGGAGTTTAGGGGGTTCAGGGCTTCCGGATTAACAGCCTGAACCCGACCACCCTAAAACCGCAACATGCTCTTGAGGCTCTTACAGGGTTTCGGGCGTAGGGCTGCAGGTTGTGGTGTCCAGGGTTCTAGGGGAACAGCCTCAATAGCTAAAAGAGGCTTTCGGATACAATCGAAAGTAGAGTATGATGATCAAGTTCGGTTGCACAGGAGACGGTAACTGAAAATGGTCTAATGTAGGAACCTGATTAAGCAACCCTGGGCCTATAACCCCAAAATAGTAGGATTCATATAAGGAACCCTAATAAAGGCCCAAGGTTTCTTAATTAGGTTCCTTAAACCCCCCCCCAAAAAAAACCTTATAGTACCCTTTAAAGGAACCCTTATAGAACCCTAAGGTTCCACTCATCCTTGCAGCCTGAAATCCTAGGCCCCGGCAGCCCAAAACCCGAAACACCGAAATCCCGAAATGCCGAGGTACCGAAAATTAGGGTACCTTATTTTGGGGTCCTTACAATAAGGATCCTACTGCTTAGGGTACTTTATTAGGTTCCCCTATTTTCGGAAACTCCCAAATGCCGAGGTACCAAGAGCACCAGCAGCTTCTCTGTCTTGTGCACCGATGCCACGCCTACTATAGGAGCCTTAATAATTAGAATAGGGCTTTGGGGTCCATTAGACTATAGTTATAATAGGGAACCCCTAAAAGAGTGCAGGTAATTATTCAAACCCCTATATTAGATAGCTGTGATCTCGAAAGAGTCTGGGGTTGAAACAGGTTGGGGTTTCGGGCTTGTGTGATGTAGGGGCCTTAATAATTAGACTAGGGCTTTTGGGGCCCATTATACTATAAATATAATAAGGAACCCCCAAACTAGTATTGCTAATTATTTAAGCCCCTATTATAGGAGTTTAGGGTTTCGGACGTGTTTGGGGCTGAGGGGTTTGAGGCCGCTTTAGGCTTGGGGTTTCGCGGTTTAGGAGGTTTCGATTTTACAGCTTAACAAAAATTAAACAGTACTACACAGCTGCAGGAAACGTGCAAGTAGATTAAGCCGCAGCGAAGCATTTGCTACCTGTTTAACTACTGTTACGTATTAACCGTATCTGTTGTTGCTGCTACTGTTTCTGCGCATGCGCTTCGGTCAGATGTCGGCATGCCACTACACCGTCCGCCGCGGAAGCAGTGCAGTGCCATCCATCGAATCAGATCTGGCGTCGCCTGAAACACAACACCTCATCGGGTCGTTTATACATAGGAAAAATCCCAATCCAAGCCTGAAGCCCAGAAGCTAGTTATGATAGGTAAAGACGGGGGCGAAGCCGGCACAACCCAACATTCACAACAGTGAACTCTCGGATCCACAGTAATTATCGGGTGTGCGACAGAGCGTAGTAAGTTGAACTAAGTTGAAGCCATAAATCACATTTCGTGTCTAGAACCTTAAAGAACACGACAGTCACAAACCACAAAAAATTAATAGCTTTTGGGATTTAGGGTTTCGGGATCTGACGTGCAGAAAATGGCTCACAGCTGCCCTCTGCGCCTGCAAGATGGAAGAGCTGTCGGCAAGCCTGGCATCTGCCATGTGTATGACCAGTACTATGAATACCCCCTATAAACCCTAAACCCTAAACCCTAACGCTTGAGCCTAAACCCTAAACGCTACAGTAACCCTATAAACCCTAAACCCTAAGCTCGTAGTTGCAAGCCAGGCCTGGATGCTGCGCCAACGGGAAGCCTCGGCGGCAGCCGCCTCGAAGACGCGCCTAGCGTGGCGAAGGCTCTTTGCTTTTCTTGCGGCTTGCGGGGGGGCATTGGGTTTGAGGGTTTTTGCTTTAAGCATGTCGGACATTCGCTCTCGCCCACCCCGAAGGGGCACATGCTGCTGCCCGTCATTTTGACTGGCTTGAGGGTTTGGGGTGTAAAGGCGTGGGGTTTCGGGTTGAAGAGCCAGGGTTCAGAGGTCAGATGCTGCTACGTTTTGACGCATTTGCTTTTAACCTTGGCTTTTGGGGTTTCGTGGGCTCTATAGGTTTGGGTACAAGCGTTGCAGGGCGCATAAAGACTGAACGGTAGTTGGCTCTAGTTGGGTCTTGTTGGGCTTTGCAGGGTAAGGCAAGCAGAACATGGTCAGATAAATGCACATCCATCTATGTGTATGTATGTATGTATGTATGTAAATGTGTGAGTATGTAAGTGCAGCCGAACATTAAAACAAAACAAGGGCATGAGATGGACGATTCCGAAATAAGGCGACCTGCGCGTGGACTACAGTTGACTACGCAACGGCATGCTTGGTAGGAGCCGTAGGGCGAAGGCCGTTCAGCTTCGGAAGTCCCCAGCTAGAATCTCGGCCCATGAGCCATTCTCGGAAAAGACTTCCCTCCAACACACTCGTTCCAGTGATACGGGTGGCACGGGCAGCTAATTTGATATGCCGAGATGCACATCGAAGAAGGCAGACAGGTCCATAAACTTGTGCATCAGGTTCCTGAGATATCCGGCTTAAGGTCTGAGGTTTAAGGCTCCTGGGATTCCAGATTCGGGATCCATCCATCGGTCTATCTGTCTATCTATCCCTTCATCTCTCTCTCCCTCTCTCCCTCTCTCGCCCTCTCTCTCTCGCTCTCTGTCTGTCTCTCTGTCTGTTCGTCTGTCTGTCCGTCCGTCCGTCCGTCCGCCGGTCTGTCTGTCTCTCGCTCTCTCTCTCTCTCTCTCTCTCTCTCTCTCGCTCTCTGTGCATCTATCCACCAATAAAATTATGTCTCTGTCCATCTGTCCATATGTCCATCTATCTATCTGCCTGTCTGTCTGTCTGTCTGCCTGATTTATTACCTATCTACCAATTTATCTATCTATCGGTTTATGCTTACATCGACTTTTTTGCCATTCTCTGTATGGATCTTGTCAACTTATGATTCTATGACATACAAGACATGATATAATCACATCTGCATCTAACTGTTTACCCATCTCTGTTTACCTTCAGGCTTATCTGTAAAACATACACGTTTAAGACTAAAACTCTTGTCATATCTTACCGCATTACATCACGTATATGTACATAGCTGCCTACCTGCCTACCTACCCACCTATCTACCTAGATACTTGCCTACTTACGCACGCATACATGCACACAAAGGACTATATGTAGTTATTGCAAACATGCGCATACTGCTCCCAGGTTCTCGCACAAGTCCGACGACCTGGCCAATGTTAAAAGAACCTCCGAAGAAGGAGCCAATTGGTCAAAAGGGCTTAGGGGCAGAACTACTGCGAGATTCAGAGGCACGGATTTCCTTCCGTTTGAGCTTTGGGATGCACTGTGAAACAATTTAGGCTGTGATTTGCTTCGCCATGAGCTCCCATGGCGTCACCTTGCCACGTACATCCAGGGACTAGCCTTAACACATGGGGTTGTTCTTCAACGTGGCTGCTTTTAGGTGGTTGCTACAAAAAAGAGAAAGGAATGTACTTTTAAAGTGAGCATGCGCGTTTAAGTGAAGGCTGATCTTGTAATGACCGCACATGTTCAAGGCTCAGAATCTGGGGCTGGGAACGGTCCCACAACCACCATGCCAAGAAATACTCTGCCCGGCCCCAAATTCCCCGAAGCCTTCGTTGCCACCGACTGGGGCAAAGAAGCCTTGGCTGGTGCCTCCAGCAGACGGCGGGCGAGCGTGACACGTAAAGTGTTGGCCATGTAAAACACCCGTCCTCATCTTCCGAGGTGTATAAACCAACAACTCTCATACGGCCAGGGCTTGGGACAGAAAAATTTCACAATTACTTCCTGTCACCCCCTGGCAAGTGAACCGAAGTCTATTGCCCAAGCACGGCCGATTCTGATATTTGTATAATATGGGGTTGTCTCCCACTGCACGTACGAGCACGTATCCCCATTCAAGATCCTTAAGGCTGACGTTAATTGGCATCTGGGGTTGCAACGAGTCGTAAACCCCGGAGCCAATCATCGATTTTCAACGACATGACCACGCAACCTGACCTCGAAGCTCCAAACTGACCACCTTATTATGCAAAACTCGAACTTGAAACGCAACCCCCGACATGAAAAAAAACATCCTGAGAATTCCCGGGCTCCCGGGCTGTAGCAGCCGTTACAATGCTGCCATTAGCAATATTATTGGTATGACTAGTCTCGCGCATGTCATTATGAAACCCTTGATGACGATGAGGCCTCTTGTCTTGTTTCTGCTGGCCTCGAGGGCTGCCAGCGCCGCCAGTGCCTGCGGGGCGTCTCCGCCTGGGTTGGCCGAAACTACCGTCAGTAATTTTTTTTGAACTAACTGATGGATATGTTTTAAAAAGGACGGGTCTTCTGGGTTTGAGCGCTGTCTTTGTGGGGTGTTCCAAGACTTTGGGGCTGACAATTTTCGCCAACACAGAACGATCTAGGATCTGGAGCACATACCCGGTCAACGGCCACGAAAACTGGAAATCGGACGTAAGGTGGTGGTGGACCAATGCTGGGACAAAACCGCGGTGCAGCTTCAACTACTCGCTGTGCAAAGGTCGTCCAACCCGAAGACAATTTACGTGCTTATCTTCAAAGGCCAACTCTACGGCCTGGGCTGGGGAGTGGGCCTCACTCTCAGCACGTTTCGACAATAAGTTTCGCTTGAGTATCAACAGCACCATTGTTAAACGCAGAGACCGGCCAGTACCCGAACTTCACGGCAGCACGTCGACGACAACGGACGCATCGGCGAGATGGCTGCGCTGTACTGTGTATGCTACTTCTTTCACCCCAAGATCCGCTGATTTTCTTAGGATGCGACGTGCGCGCAACTGTGAGCATGATAAAATGGCGCATGAACCCGCTGTCGTAGAAGAATGCGACTCAGTCTAAGAAGGTGAACAGGCTCGAGACAGCAGATCATATTTGGATTCACGGGGTGGTCTTGCGAGCCTCGGGAGTGGTCCTGGAAGGGGTTCTGGGTTTGTAAGCAGGGCTTGGACTGCTACGTGCAACTTCATTACCGTTTTGGGGTCTACGCTGGCATGACTTATCTTTGTCGCCATTATACCTTCTGGTTGGCTTTCTGAACCATACATATATAGCGATACATTGTCGAACTCAGACACAAACACACACACACACACACGCGCGCGCGCGCACGTGTGGAACACTGGCAGAGTTTGAGGCTTCGAGCTTAGCATCTGGGCTTGCGAGTGGAAAGTTTCACAAAGCTCAATGTTGCGAGGTCAAGGATGCAGTCTGCATTTCCGACTTTCGGAACACTATTTACCACTGCGATGTATCGCAGTCAGACATCCCTGGATTCATGCTCGCTGTGTACCTAGCTGACTCGCCTTCCATCAATGAATCAATCGGCCTAACTATCTGTCACTGGGCTTGTTTCTGCTTGTCTCCTTGCATATTTATTTCCAGCCACAAACAACGCAACCTGAAGCACCTCGCCACAACCTTGTCGACTTTGGCATCATGATCGCAGCCAATCCCCATAGAACGGGCCAAAACACCAGAAAGATGAGGTCTTAAGTTCATGCTGCGAAATGTTTCAGCATGGGAACATTAACGTGTCAAGCTACGGTTGCGTGAAGACACACGCACACACGCACACACACACACACACGCACACACAAACACACAAGAGGGACCCTAATTCAGGACAGCCCAGCAAGTGCACAAATTTCTTCTCGTTCTCTCGATTCTACCACAGCCCCTCAGCGTATCCTTGCTGCCTGGGTCAGATTCTCAGGATCCCCCAAGCTTGCAGGATGCAGGACCCCTAACAATTTAGGATGTAGGGTTTAGGGACTCCTGAAGTTGCAAAAACCCTTCGTAGCCCTTCTTGAGCCCAAGTTCAGAAAGACAGAGCCCTGCAATGTGTTCCGGGGCCCTAAGCCCTACATCCTAATTTCAAAAAAAGGTCCCAGAGCCACCGCGTCCGCAAGAGTCCATCTTCAAGGCAGTAAAAGTAGAACTTTGGCCCATCTTACTTGGAGGTTCATGGGTAGTCATAAGTAAGTGGGTTATAAGTCCCCCAATAGGGCTTATAACTATGGTTCCCTTACTTGTAACCCCACTTATTACTACCCATGAACCTCCAAGTAGAGAAGCCTCAGAGAGAGGACTCATTCAAACAAAACAAGATCTGAGGCAACAGCATAATGCAGGCGCCTTGATGATTACAAACAGGTGGTACAATATTATAATATAGTGTCTTCATAAGTTGCTATATGGGCATGTTATGTCTATCTGTGCAGACCCTCACGTATAGTGACAGGCACTTGAAGTAGGATTCTATGTATGAAGACCTCGGAAAAAGAGCCTCAACCCTAAACCCCAAATCCTCAACTAGGAAACCCTTACAGTAGAAGCCAGAAAGTTGGAACATCATTAGCCTCATGCCCTTAAAGTAAAGTATAGGGAATCCCAGCATGAATCGTCCTAGATCTATGTTCCAACTTTCTAGGCTTCACTATAACCCTAAAACCCAATGTCGTTTGCGCATTCCGAGCGGTCGCAAGTCAGGAAGCTGGGGGAAGTCCCAGAAGACTTTTGGGGAGTGGGAGGTCCTCGATCACTAAGTACGGTTGAGGGTATGGGGGCTTAATTAGGGTTCAGGGTTCAGGGTTCAGGGCAGAGGGTTGGGGATTCAGAGTTCTGTTAAGGTGGGGATGGTTTAGGGTTCAGAGTATAGCGCCTGGCGCTAGCGAGTGAACCGTGGACGTCTGGCCAAGCTGCTCTTGGCATGTTGCAGGATGGAATGATAAACGTGAGACGTCTCCTGACATGGGGCTTAAGGTCGGTTAAGGCAAAGGAAGATATTAGGGTCGAACTTGGGCTCTGTTGCTTGCCCTGTTTGGGCTAGCGGCTAGTTGCATATTAATATTCTTGGCTTTCGCATTTTCTCAGCATCGACATAAGATGTGTTTAAAATCATGTACGTCTGTATGTGTATGCATGCTGTTTGTGTGTCAGTCAGTTAGTTAATTGGTTTGCTTGTCTGTTTGTGTGTTGCTTGCTTGTTTGTTTGTTCGTGAATTTGCTTGTCGTTGCTTCAGGCTCTGCTTGTGGACCTTCCTTGTAACGATGTGATCAGCAGGGAAGTAGCTCAGTTGTTAGCAGCAGCAGCAGCAGCAGCAATATCATGCACACATGCATACCCGGTTGCTTTACACTACCCAAACTGCATGCATTGCGTACATAGCATGCACCATGTACAGTATTTACCTGACATGCACTGCGCAAATGCCTGGCACACCAAGCACGCAATACATACCGTTCTCGGCGTTCGCGGGCACATGTGCACTGATGTAACAAACCATTACATACATAACTACATAACTACATACATGCATATATACATTACATATTCATACATACATACATGCATAGATACATACTTACATACATACATAAATACATCCGTCCATGCATGCATGCATGCATGCATGCAGACATACATACATACATACATACTTGCATACATACATACGAGCATACATTCATACATGCATAGGCACATACATGCATGCTTGCTTCATTGTTTACATACATACATACATACATACATACTGTGCATGACATGTGCATGCCTGTACACAGGTGGGTATGCGTACAAGAACCATCCTTACGGCCTGAACCCTATACTATCAACCCAATGAAGCCGCCAGACATCTAAACAGCCAGTCACCGCACCTCCATTTCCTTCTTCCAGAGCTTGCGAGGTTCACGGCTCTTCCGAGAAGATTCCTCCGCCTCGGCGACCTTCTCGATGGCTCCTGGGGTTTGTGGCTCTGGCTGGGTGAACGCAGCGCTGTCTACGGATGCTAGTACAGTAGCACTACGGTAGCTTCAGGACGAGAAACCAAGCACCAAGTTGTGGGTGTGAATGTATTCACATAGACATACACGAACACATACACTTGCAGGCATATGCACTCGCCCCTTCACTCATACAGGCCCACTCTCTCTCTCTCAATCTCTCGTCCCCCCTGCCTCCCTCTCTCTCTCTCTCCCTCTCTCTCTCTCTCTCTCTCTCTCTCTCTCTGTTTCACTCTCTCTAAATATATACATGTATATATATATATATGTATGTATGCTCAAAGACTATATGCAGTATTTGTGTGTTCCGATATTCATACGTGTTTGTATACATATATACACATAACAACCACACAACAACACAAACAAACAAGCAAACAAAGCACACAAACACATATGAGCAGTTACAAAAATATATTGCGCACAAACATGTATGCATATTCTATAGAATGTACATAAAATATGTATATGTAGATAATACATACATACATACATACATACATACAGACATACATACACATGCACAGTTATATAAACTTACCATTCGTCTGTCACCAAAGTCTTGTCCATGGAGCAACTTGGCCAGGGAGTATGACAGAGACAAGTCCAGGGAGAACGAATCAAGGCCAACAAGAGTTAAACAGTTCAGGATTTAGGGTACCCTAACCCTAAACCCCTAAACCCCTAAACCCAAAACCCTAAACCCGAAACCCTAAACCCTAACCCTAAACCCCTAAACCTCGAAACCTTTAACAGGATCTAATGAGGAGCCCAGGCGAGCTCTAGGCCTAAGCCGAAACTGTTGCATCACAATGGGGCTGGCTTCCACAGGTGCCGCGAGCAACGTCTGCTCGTTTGGTGTGAACGTGGGCAGCTGGGTACCAAGGCATCTACGACGGTCAGTCCTGCTTTCTTCTTGCGCTTATCTGGCACCATGAAAGCCCGCGTGGAGAGAAGGTAGATGATGGCGGCCAAGACGAACATCACGAACTCGGACGCCAGCGGATGCAGGACCTGGCGGCAGATGAGACCCCGAATCACTCGGAGTCAGTATCGAGTGCTGGCATCCCAGCGTCGTGATGTCACGGTTTGCCAACATCCCCGGCTTGACGCGGGTAGGGTTCGTAGATGCTGAGCTGAGCGATACGAAACCACACATCCCAACTTTTGAAACACTAAAATCTGAAGGGCCTCGACCCGCAACAGACGGCCCGGAAACCACTGGAGTCTTAGTTTTCGTCCAAGACAGCAGGCCTCAATGATGTCATACATGAAGGAGCCGGAGTTTGTCGTAGAAGTCATGTCTGACCTCCGAAGGTCTAGTTGTAGGGATAGCAACCACTACACGAGTAGTGAAATGTGCGTATACCTGCCTGTGTGATGTTAACAAAGCTGCTGATGCTGATGCTGCTGATAATTTTGACGATGGCGATGATGATGCAGGCAGTGATTATATTCGTGATGATGATGGCGATGATGATGATGATGGTCATGATGCTGACGGCCATGGCTGTGTCTCATGTCTCGAGCAAGCTACGGCTGACCGGGTGGGGCACAGTGGATCACAGTCCCCAGGTTCAGGCCTTCTGCCCCAACGTGTGCGAGTCAGAACTCAGGGTGCATTTGGGGCGGGACGCATCGCATGCATCAAAGCAGGCGGATCCAACTTCGATTCAGGGAACGGATAACGGAGGTTGACAGCTTGGGGTTCCGGATCTTTGGGAAAAGATCTCGACCATGAGTGGCACCTTGAAGCTCGACCAACCCGAGCAGCATGACGCGTTTCGGGTAAAACCAGCGACTCATAACAAATAATCTATCAGAGTGAGACCCAGAACCACAAACTCGATCCGCTTGAACCCCGTCTTCCCTGTCGCCGGCCTGATATGTAGTAGTGCCTTGGGCAGGGATCGGATAGGAAAGGAGTCTAGCTTCACGTTTCATCGCGCGTGCAGGGCTTAGGAACACTTTCACCCTAAACCCTAAACCCTAAACACTTTCACTCTGAGCCCGGCTACTCTCGAGGCGAATTCCTGCATCCCTGGGAATCCGAAGTCTCTACATAATCTAGGGACCTCAATACTCAGAATAGGGTTTGGGGCTCCTTTATAGTAGTTATAAATAAGGAACCCTATAAGGAATAAGTTTATTTATCGGTAATTATTTTTTCGGCTTCTATACTAACCATCCGGAGAGTTGAAGTCTAAACTCCAAACCATAGCCTGCCAAACGGCGAGGCCCAGGTTTTCGACTTTAAGCCTCAACAACTTAGGATCTTGAAAGATTGGGGTTGGCGCTTTGGGTGGGGGAATCCGCTGCGGACGAGAATTGCACCTAATAGTCTCTTCACTAACACTGAAATCACATAAACTTCTTGCAGAATACGGATCTTGCCATTATAGAAGTCATCATCGTGACTACATTGCTACCATCATCCTCCGTAGCAACACAATCCGGCTGTATGGCGCCTGGTACAGAAGTCGGAGCTTTATACTTTTCAGCGTGGCTATCGGTTGCAGAAGTGTAGGGATTTGCGTGTTTGGCATGTCTGCTGGAGAGCTTCGTTAAGGTGCCCCTGCACCATCACGAGAGGTGCTTGACAGCAATTNAATTGCTGTCAAGCACCTCTCGTGATGGTGCAGGGGCACCTTAACGAAGCTCTCCAGCAGACATGCCAAACACGCAAATCCCTACACTTCTGCAACCGATAGCCACGCTGAAAAGTATACAGCTCCGACTTCTGCACCAGGCGCAGGTGCCCACAACTTGTGTGGCCCATTTTTCCACCCCCCCCCCCCCCCCCCCAAAAAAAAAAAAAAAACGACCGTTCAGCGTTCAAAGCCTAATTACGCGTTCTCCAAAGTGGCTTCAGACAGAACCAGAATGATTGCGAATGAGTGGGCCCGACATTAACATCGGTCCGCCGTCAAGGTTGATAAAAAGGTTAACGTTCAATGTTGGACGGCCGGAGGGGGGTTTCAGAGTTTAAGGGTTTACCTATAGTCTCCATCGCCGTTCCCTTCTGGAGTTACCTTATAATATAGGATCCTTCATATAATATTGGTTGAACTACAATGGAGACTATAGGCAGTGGCCTCCATCCGAAAAAGGCTCTTGCAGCCGAGATGCTGCAACCGGAACGTTGCAGGTGTTTTTTTGTGAATGGAAGCGCCTGTCAAAGCTGGCGCCAAGATCGCTCCGGGACATTTTGTGGAGTGGACGTTAAGGGTTTGGGTAGTCGGGTGTAGGCTTCAAGCCTTAAGATTTCCGATGAACTATAGACGAAGATTGGGGCCCCAAAGCTTGTAGGTGCAGGGCTCACCCCTATCCCTTGACAGCGGGTCAACACCGTAAGCTGCAAGCTGTGTTTACCCTAAGTTTTGACAACTCCGCCCATGTAAGCGCTTGAAGTTCCGAAGGTGTCAGAGCAAAACATCCCGAAAATCTGCTGTAGGCCGTTCTGAATTTCATTCCCTCGACTGTGGTCCTTACAGTGGAGAGCGAAAACTGAACTTGCTGACTTGCGATGTGACGCATGAGCCTCATCCACGTTTCGCTAATTTCGAGAATCCTAAATGCAGTTGTGGTGCATCGTTTCTGGTCTTGTGGACTATGGCCTATAGCCCGGTTCGATCCATGCTCCACTAAACCCCCATCCCCATAGAACCCCAGTTCACGCCCTCGCCGACCAAGCCAAAACTACGCCCCAGTCCCGACAAACCTAGGCCCAGGCCTGGACCCGAACTACCCTCCCTCCTACGATGCGCATCCCTAAAACCCTAAACCCTAAACCCTAAATCCCTAAACCCCTAAACCCTAAACCCCTAAACCCTAAATCCCTAAACCCTAAACCCCTAAACCCTAAATCCCTAAACCCTAAACCCCTAAACCCTAAATCCCTAAACCCCAAACCCCTAAACCGTGAGGCCTCTACCAAACAGCATCAGATGGACTACTCGCCCGAGGCAGCCCTCAAGCGTGAACTCAAGGTCGATCGCCCCACTCCTAGACTAATACGTATAGATAAATAAGTGTATATATATATATATATATATATATTTATATATATATATTTATATATATATATATATTTATATATTTATATATATATATATTTATTTATATATATATATATTCATATTTATCTATGTATTTATTTGTAACTCTTTTTCTATGTGGAAAGTAAATGCAGGAAGTACTACTTCCGACCTGCATCTTCTGCTTCGCAGATATCGAGAACAGAAACCCCGCTAGCCTACCTGGCTTTTATTTAGAGTGTGGGGCTTAGGTCTTACATGCAACTGCAAAACTCCATCCTCAGTGCATAAGACCAGACTTGTACAGTCCCAACCACAGCGCCCTGGAACAAGCAACCCACAAAGACCTTCCGCTCGAGACTTGAAAGCCAAAGCCCTGACCGAAGACCCTGAACCCTAAACCCTAAACCGTTCAAAACCCTTCAAACCATCAAACCGGAGTGTTGCCCCTGAGGTGCGCGCAACACAGGCGCAAAGCTGCAGTGAGCCTGGGAAGACACCCAAAGCTCTCATCGCTCATCCAGGACCCAGGAACAGATGTGTCTGTATGTGATTGCGCATAACAAGTATTGGCTTATGTAGTTCTTTGTTTGCTCGTGTGGTGAATAGGCACTCGGCAGACGAATTGGCTGTGAGAGTTTACAGGTTTTCAGGCTGTTAGCATATGGGCCTATAAAGACCAGCAGTACAGGGCTCGGCTGTTACACGATGCTTAAAACGATTCAGGTTTGCGACTAGAGTCGGCTCCGATTGTACGTTTCGAAACCTTGGGAAGAGGCGGTTTGTGTACGGGTCGGCTGTTGTCATGGCAACTGTTTTCAAGCAGACTGACAGGAGCACAACCGTTGGCATTTCCCCATTGAGCCCAGCGTGCCTACCCTTGTCAGAAACATCAGATCTGTTCCTGAACATGACGATGCAAACTCTCTACACTATGCAAGCATGTGGTTCAGGACACAGAAGATCACGAGATATCACGATGGTTCAGCTCGATAGCCAATCCTGGAACACAAAAGTTCAAGCGAAATTCAAGGTTTAGGGCTTGCAGCCGCTCTGTGTTCATGGTGGATGTCGTTCGGGACTAACCAGCTCCCCTTGGCTTAACCTTGGGTCTTAGAGTTTCCCATGTTTCGAAGGAGCATGGGGGATTGTGCCCCAGCCCTCGTCTCTTATACTCATATGATGAGCGGGCAACAATGTAAAAAATACATTGACGGCTCCGAACTTGCGCAACACACAAACCTTGACCTTCGATAGCGGAGGATGCGTTGGGCAGAACCACTCAATAATGCAATGATGCGCATGACCAGGGAAGAGCAAGCAGTACCCAAATTCGACTCATGCTGTTGAGACGGTTGTTCGTCGAAGAGAAATTTAGTAGCGGTCTACTTGCCTCTGGAACTTCAATCCCTTGGCCACAAAGGTCACACCACGAATAAAACGCGTTAAGCCATAGAAGCGAGGACGTCCGTTTCGGCGGAAGCCAGGGCAAGGTCGCAGGCTTACAGTCTGTGGCCGAGAGTATCTAGGGTGTACGTAGTACAGTATAGGGGCCTTAATGGTTAGAATAGCGTTTTGTGCCCATTATACTCTAACTATAATAAGGAACCCCCAAAATAGTAGGGGTAATTATTTAGGCCTTTATATTAGGAGGCCTAAGTGTTTGAGACTGGAACATCCTGCTACGCAATATTTAGGGTTTCTAGACGGGTAGCCTGATCAAACAATTCGCGCCGTGCTTCTACTGCTAGCGCTTCCCGGACCTAAACCCTGAACCCTAACCCTAAACCCTAAACCCTAACCCTAAACCCTAAACCCTAAGCCTCTAAGAGCCTTAAACCCAACTCCGAAGAAGACGAAGAAGGCACCGCGCAAACCCTAAGCCAAAGCTGGTCATATTGACTGCAGCCGCTTGCAGCCGAGTAGCTACAGAAGGCAAGTCGCACGAGGGACTTGTTTCTTGGAGGTTGCTTGAGCAAAGAATGCCCTCGCCACGCATCGTTCTATTCACTTAGGCATGGGGTCGCATCCTGTCGAACACGACCGATCCCCGCGTCCTTCATGGAAATAAACAAGGCAAGCTGAAAGGAACCCCAGTTTAGACCGACCCATACAGACTTTGCCTCTCCCCTCGCCATCTCGCTCTCATTCTTGCTCTCGCTCACTCTCCTATGCATATCTCGATTATATCCACGTACACGTCATTTGTGTGTGCCAGAATGACCGAACAAATGAAAGCATCAATGACTGAATGAATACATACATCAATAAATGAATGAGTGACAGTGTTTGGGTGCACAAGCATGTGGTTCTTGGGTAGATGGGAGGATCAAGCGACAACACCTGGACTTTGACACAAGCGCAGAAAGAAAGAACGAAGCATGTTTTCCTACCTACCTCTATATATGCGCACACATACATACACACATACACATACACATACATAATTCATGCGTACGTATTGTGACTAATTGTGCTCATACGCACATCCTTACATACATACAGACATACATACTTGCCTGCACTCAAGCCCTACTCCGCGCCAGTTCGGACCGGCAAACTCGCCTTCATTCGACCCTCCTTCATCTGGGGATTCAGGGTTAAGGGCGGACTTATAGCTTTACAGCCCAAATCTTGAACTCTGAAACCCTGAAATCCAATCTAAGCCCTTTAGGCCTTTAACTCCAACAGTTCTTCCCTGGACCCTTCAATCCATAACCCCCACGGTGATGCCCCAACTTGCGTCCAGGATCCAGTGAAACAGTCGGATGTCTCTGCTGTAGTTAAAGCACCCTGAAGCCCATAACTCAACATCATACTTCCAGGACCATGGTTTCACCTACTTACCGACCTACCTACCTCCCTACCTACCTACCAGGGAGTTTCCGAAATCGGGGACCCTAACATCGGACCCTAAATAGTAGGATCCTTATTATCAGGACTCCAAAATAAGGACCCCCAATTTTCGGAAACTCCCACCAAGGCCCATAGAATTGGATGATTCGAGCAGACCTCTGGGGGTCTTCACCTGCGGGGCATGCCGCAGAAGTCGGGCTCCAAAGCTCCGTGACCTGCACCCCAGGATACGGGAGTTTCCGAAAATGGGGAACGCTAAACCCTAAATAGTAGGATCCTTACTATAAGGACCCCAAAATAGGGTACCCCTAATTCTCGGAAACCCCCATATCGGTTCAGGCGTTTGTGTCCTTGGGGGCCTGAGGGCTTCATGGGCCCAGGGTGGTGGAGGGTTTAGGGGTTTAGGGGTTTGGATTTTTGGGGTTTTGGGGCTAGGGTTTATGTAGGGGTTTAGGGGTTTAGAGTTTTGGGGTTTAGGGCTTTAGGGTTTAGGGCTTAGGGGTTTAGGGTTTAGGGGTTTAGGGTTTAGGGGTTTAGGGTTTCGGGGTTTAGGGGGTTTAGGGGTATAAGGATCCTCCGGCAAGCAGAATTAGCATACATGCCAGACGAAGCAGAGCAGTGTAGCCTTGATACATGTACCCCACTGTCAGCAAGAAGGACGAAAATGAAAGAGCCCGGACATGACCTTCCTTTTGGGATGAGTAGATTAAGCCAGGTACGTTGCACCCTACATCCCCTTCAAAACAATCAGAGGGGTCTGCACTTCATTGCCCGCGATGTTTCTCAAGGAACAACGAGATCAAACCAACAAGGACTGTAGAACATAAGATTAGGATCAGTCATGTGTGGAAGTTCGGGTACCGGTCATGATAACAGATTTGCGTTTCCACCACCGTAACAGCTATTACTGTCATTATCAGCTCTATCAAGAGCTGCTACGCTTACTGCCCAGCCTTGTCGATGCCACTGCTACAACTACTAGCATTGCGATGCAGTTCCTCTCGTGGTATGCAAGGTATTCATCACAAGTACCAGCCGCGATCAAACATGATGAGCATCATCATCGTCATCATGGTTCTGTCTGTCCACCAACTTTTTTTAATTTTGCAGATAGCAAAATCAGCCGTCGTACGTCTGTGAGATCCCTTACAGATGTAGACTATGGCGGGGCAAAGGACTTAGGATTCAAAGTCCCTCCAGCTCCTCAAGCACATGGAACAAAGCGAGTCAAACCAAAACCCGGAACCCTCAGGACCTCCTAGATCCCAACCCACAAAGCCCCACAGTCCTGAATTTTATGCAACCCTAAACCCAAAGCCCTAAACCCCTAGACTCTGAACCCTAAACCCTGAACCCAAACTACTGCCGGTATGTTCAAGCTCAAGCTGAAGGATCTCAGGCCGCGTTCCCTGAAAAAGAGGCCATTGTGAGTATTATGGCTGATGATATAAATCCTGATGATAAGGAATATACTATGATTGAAAAAGTTTAGGGCCATAAAGGTCATGCAGAATTTATATCATCGACCGTATGTTGCTATCAGCATGTACGATCAGAATTATAGCTACTGCTAATATTACTGTAAATATTTTTTAGATTACTACTATTCCTGTTAATACCCGACATTCGTTATTGCTACTGTTACTAGTGTAAATATGCTATTACTGACCGTTGCCTTTATTACTGTCGTCGCTATTTCAACCATTTATTGTCTTTACGGCCATTAATGTGAGCCATTGTCTGCAAACCTTGAAAGGAAAACCTCACCGATTCACTCCAACCCCAAAACGTTTCGAGGTGGGATTTTGCGTGCTTCCTGAGCTTCAGGGAACGCTGGCGGGGCATCGTACCGAAAAACCCCATACTAAACCCGAAAACCCCTGAACCCCAAACTAAGACCCCATCTCCGAGGTACAGCATCCCCCCCGTATTTGCACGCTCTAGACCCTCGGCCGATTCCCATGCCCAGCATATCAAACCTGCATCTCGAAAGGCTCCATGATCAAATGCTGGTTGGCCGGAGGAGAGGTTTAGATTTAGGGCTCATAAAATGTTGAAATCGAGCTCATAAAATTAGAAGTCTAACTTAAAATTCAGCACTAAGGCTTGGGTGTCGGTCGGGTGAAGAGGGTCTTTCCGGGCAGATTGTGTGAGGCATGGAGCTGCTGACGGGATACGGGATCCATAGGCAGAACTAACGGACAGCTACCTGCTATCCTGGCAGCCGAAACGCTGCGCGTGCTTGCACGGGTGTTCTTGCCGGTGCCCATGCTTCTTGCGATCGCGGTGCCTTTGAGGGCCTTCTTGCAGTAACCGACAGAACAGCTACCTTGAACGAATCCCGAACTTAGATCCCATGCCCCCTAAACCGGAAGGCAATGGAAGTCCGTCGAAGGGCATCTTCAGGGGCTAGTTAGGGAGGGATTGAATGAACTAATATAGGCACCTTAATAATTAGAATAGGGGTTTTGGGGCCCATCATATGATACTTATAATTAATGAGGAACCCTCCGAAATAGTGTAGGTAATTTTGACCTACGGTATACTGTTCATCTTTGGGGCCTCTATCCTCCCTTCACCTCATTCGGAAAGCCTGCATGTGACGTCTCTGTACCGTGACTCTCGGGGCAATCGTTGAGCACTCTTTAAGACCGGGACTGTGAAGCTCTAAACCCATATAACCCCAAACTGCATCATCATCGCCCGCTTAAGCTGGAATAGAGGTGCAGGATTACCATCTAGTGGTGGACAGTCACGAGGCATTGATTGTCAATATTTGAGTTTCGCATGGTTGAAAGCTTCGGGGCTTCGACTAGAAGAACCATTATCGGAAGAACCGCAATCGCGTTGGCAAGACCCCTGTCCGATCGGAACGAAGGCATCCAGCCCCATGACGCCTGCCACAAACTGCAGTCTCTTCAGACCCAAATCGTTTGAGACTCAAGTTTGGAAGAGCCTGTCGCACTGTTGCTAGTCCAGTCGTGCCCGCTTAGGCCCGTGTTTGCTGATGCAATCTTTGAAGTCAAGAGCAGTCGTAGTCCTTGAAATTACCGTACGACCACAGAACCATATAGCATATCTTGAATACGTAATCTCACGGCTGCTATTGGCACCATCACAGTTTCCGGGCTCAGGTTATTGAGCAGCTCTTTGCTCAACGGCTTTTTGATTTTTGGCGTAGCCGATGCCAAGCCAGAAGTAGATGTTGCATGTACTTGTGTTCCAAAAAGCAACGAAGGAAAGCATTAAGAGCCAGCCCAAAGGGGTCTTCAGTGTTAAGGATTAGTATAAGGGCCTGAATCATCAATTAGAATAGAGTTTTGGGGACCATTATACTATAATTATTAAGGAAACCTCAAAATAGTATAGGTAATTATTTAAATTTACCTGGATTACTCCCAAAGGCTTGAACCTGAATCAGCCCTCATGCCCGAGGGATCCTGCGTGCATGGGAGCATTGATGCGCTGCCGGCGAACCATGCCAACGATCTGCCAGCAGAAACGACCAGTACATGTAAAACATAGATCTTTGCGCAGATACGAAGACAGAAAGCCGCAAAACACGAGCCTGCACATCGGACCTAAGTGTGATAATCAGATGGATTCAAAGAGATGCCCAAAAAGCCACAACACCCCAGTCAAGACATCCCGCTCTCAAGCCATTCAAGTGAGCAGCGGCCAGTTGAGGGATGATACCTATGGTAAATAACCAGTCTCCCCTAAAACATAAAACCTTCGCGGCACACCAAAACAGAAGCACAAACCCTTAAAGCCACAACCCCAATCCTCAAACCCTCGATCCCTTTGGAAACTTCTGGAGGCTCGGGAAGGTGAAGGAGATAGGATAGGGTCTAAGGCTTAGGGTCCCGACACGCATGTAGGGTTTCGGGAAAATGAAGGCTGGGAGAATTCAGGGTATGGTTCAGGGCCTGGAGCTTGGGGTGGTTAGGGTTTGGTGAGCTCAGGGCACATGGTGCTTAGGCTGAATCGGCTCAATCTACACCTCAATGCTTCGGCAGTGGGGCAGTACAAAATTGATCCTAAGAGAGGGACCAGAAAGCTCTGAATTTGGAACTCGGGCATTCTGAAGTCAAGGCTTAGCTTTCGTATGATATATAGAATCATAAGGACCCTTAGGGAGGTAGGGGGAGGGGGGGTAGGGGGCGTTAATACCCATAAAAAGAATTGAATAAGGCCTATTTAAAGAAGTATAGTCCCTTACCCCCCTCCCCCTTTCCCGCCTAAGGGTCCCTATGATGGAACTCGAATCCCTGACAAACCAATATATAAGACAGGAATCCACACAGACAGTGACACTATCACTCCCACTGAAGGCTCCCCTAACCATGTTGGGCGGCGTAGGCAAGGGTTTCACATGCAACACGAACGGCCACACACAGACACACACACACACACAAAAAAAAAAAAGTAAAGCTCCACGCCGTTGAAGCCCTCAGCCCTGATCCCCGACTTCAAGCCCTGAAGACCTGCATCCTGTCAAACCCTGTTGAGCCCCACTAAAGGAGTTCATATTTGATAACAGTTTCCCCTTGCAAGCGCAATGTAGCTAACTACACCACAACCCAGAACAGTACTGCAGGGGCCTAAATAATTCCGAATACTATTTTGGGGGTTCCTTCTTGTGCTGGAAGTGTAGCATCATATACCCCGACACAGCTTTCCGATTATTCAGGCCCGCGTGTCATGAAACCCGATTATAGATCCCTTGTAGACCCCCTTTAACGGAACCCTTCAAAGGAACCCTATTCTAATTATCCACAAAAACACTACTCTGCTTCTGTAGGCTGCGCGAGCCTCGTTGAAGAGGGAAACCGCTTTGTCCCGCTCCCCCTGCGTCAGCTCACCGGGCCTCAGAATCAAAACTGAACTCTGTGAAGCTTTGGAGGTTTTGGGCTCTTAAACTGTGATATACAATATGTTACCTATGATGTACGTGTTATTATCATATATCCTGAAACAAACGTTATGTGTTATATGGCAATAGTATGTTAGGGCTTCAGGTCGTTCTCGCTGAGCAGGCTGGGACTTCCGGGCTTGGGGTTTACAGCTGCAGGGCTGTTTCGGGCTTCGAAGGTCAAGGATTCCAGGGCTTCTGCTATTCCGGAATTTCGTTGATGCTGTCGATGACGCATCTGACCCACCGTCATTGGCGACGGAGGCTCCGACGCCAGAGCCCCAATTCTAGAGTACACAACCATGGCTTCAAGAAGGCTATCTGGTCTTGAACCCTTGGGAAGGAAGTGCACAAATGTCCTGGTGTCGAACCCCAAAATCCTACTAACTGTCCCAAACCCTAAACCCAAGTATCTCAATCCGATATCTTGGTAGAAACCCTAAACCCAGAAAAATTAAAACCGATATCTTGCTAGAAGAAGGTCTCCTGTGCCTTGTGCGGCCTTGGGCCGAGATACGCAACCATGGGAACTCCTTCGACGATCATGACTTAGAGCATTCCCCCCCCCCAAACACAGAGCCCTAAACACTACTTGGAGGTTCATGGGTATAGTTATAAGTGGGGTTATAAGTAGGGTAACTATAGTTATAACTCCTATTAGGGGACTTATATCCCCATTTATAACTACCCATGAACCTCCAAGTATAGAGTCCCCAAATCATAAACCTTAGGCCCTAAACCCTAAACCAGAGCCAATAGCCTCAAAGGCTGAAGACAAGAGCCCTAAATCCTAAACACGAGACCTTAGAGCCTCAGCGAAAGCCTAGAGCCTAGAAGCATAGACCTCCCTTAAAAGAGGAGCCTTGATAGTTACCTATACTATTTTGGGGGGTTCCTTATTATAACTATAGTAATCATCATAAACCCAAAACCCTATTCAAAGCCCCTATAATAAGCCCGCAACCCCAAAGCTCAGTGCATCCGGGGCCCATGCTGGCTACCCAACTCCTGCTGCGACAAGCATATCCTACACTTCAGACCCTCAAAGGTCTGACTGGCTCGCAAGCGTCATACTCGCCTACGGTCTCCTCCGTTATAAAGAAGTCTACTATACTCTACCCCCGCACACAGCACTTTGAGTAAGAGTCTTAACTCCCTTATCAGCATGTGACTAGCCATGCTGGAGCGCAGCTGGGGGTACATCAAACACGCGGAACCCGGAATCTTAAACAAACCAGGAATGACTGTACAAGCATGCCTCAGGGCTCACATACGAAACTCAAATCACAAGGAATGGAGACTTCAGTAAGCAGAAACCAGAAGCTTTGTAACCGTTGAGGAGTGCACGGCGCTCTATAGTGTAGTTTTGGCATTTTTTGGTGTAGAGCTCTCCGGCCTACCAAATCTTTCCATCACAAAGGTCAGCCTATTCAGATACCCTGACCACCTTAACCCTAGACCCTAAAACCCCTGATCACCTTGACCATCCCTGTCTCGACTCGACCCCGACATCACCCCAAGCTCTGTTCCCAAGGCGGTCGTATCCGAGGTAGTCCAAGAGCTTTCCTCCGGCCTGGCTGGCAGTTTTTGCAGGGCCTATCCCGACAGGGAGCAGATACTTGAAGCGGTCGAGGGGGGCGATTCTAGGAGGTGTTCTAAAGCCCTGAACAAATGCTCCTCTTCTCTACAGCCGAGCGGGTCTTTAGCGAGGGGCGCAAGAAACACGCAGACATCTATCACGGGATTCTTCCGGCTAAGCGCTTTGTTCAGGGAAAGTTCAGCTTTACAGTCGTCTAGGTCTAGGTGTCCAACTTGTAGGAAAATCATAACCGTCTTGCCGTGTACAATTGCTCCATAATTCAGAGCGAAACTCATTATTAATTCATGTAGTCTGGCACACATCACAAAGTAAATAGAAATCCTAAACCCAACCCTACACCCAAAAACACACCCCAAACCCTACACCTGGACCCTGAATTCTAAATCTTGCCAAAGCCGCATCAGTGCACTGGAGGGGCCGTATTGATTCGAGTATGGTTTGGGGGTATGTTTTCAATATGTAGTACAACCATACAAGGACTCTAGGGGGATACTAGCAGTATTCGTATCGATATACAGATATACACGAGTGATTCAGAGCCCTATAAATTCCTGAACCCTAAACCCTAGATCCTAAACCCTGAACCCTAAACCCTAAGCCAATACAGTGCTTTTCTGCTCATGCCTCCGGAGGCTGGATTCGCAGCATCGAGGCGCGCGGGAGGATCTGGTAAGAGTCTCCCTCCTCCACCTCCGAAATGTCCATGTAGGAGTCGAGAAGTCAGAAAGGGCTCACAAGGGTTCTACAAGAGTACTAGAGGGGTGTTATGCCGGTTTTTGAAATGCTCAATTGTTGAAGGGCTCTGCAGGAATTGGGAGTTTCAGCTTCTGAGCTTGGGTTTTCGGGGCATGCGCTTGCTTGGGTTCCAGGTATCCAGCCTCCATCCTGGAATTTTCTTGGGATTTAAAGCCCGGACCCTAAACCTCTGAACCCTGGACCGAAAAGCCCTAAACCTCTAACCCCTAAACCCGGATACTCCTAAACTCGAAACCTACCCTTTGGTTAGTAGGGAATGGAGGAATGGGGTACAATTATAACTACTATTACTACCATTCTTCCATTCCCTACTAACCAAAGGTAGGGAAAGGGAGGCGGAAGGTCTTAGGCTGCCGGGGTGGCAGTGGCGGCGTGGCTGGTCGGCAGGGCTCGGGGCCTCTTGGGGCTAGCTGGTAAACCCTAAACCCTAAACCCTAAACCCTTTGTTTAAACCCTTCTTTTCCGTCTGCTATCTCTAGCTCAGGAAGGCCAAGGATGGCTGAAGGAGGGGACCGTCGCACTTGCCGGTCGCAAAGAGACGGTTGAGGGCCTATAAGGCTTAGGGTTTAGGGCTTATAGGGTTTAGGGCTTAAAGGGTTTAGGGCTTAGGGCTTAAAGGGTTTAGGGTTTAGGGGGGGCACGAGGTTTCCGATTTCACGGCTTGGGGCAAAGGGTGTTGGCTCGACGGCGCACGCGTGCCAGGGCAGCCACCCAAAACCATCCTAGCATTGAACATTACAGGGCTCTCGTTCCTCAGTGGGGATTCCATACTGGGGAGAAGGGACTATGTCCCAGTTCAGTGGTCTTCAGTCCTATTTGGGTTGTCGGGCGGCCGGATTTCTTGGTTGAGGGTCCTAATTGACAAAACCTCTTCAGACATGTACCTTCAAGGCAACCCTACATAATTTAGGATTCTTCAAATTTGACCCCGAATCGTCGATACCAGCTCGCCGGTCGGAAGTCGAAATTAGACTCGAGCAGTTGCCTGCTGGAGATGCCCGAGTTTGAAAAGAGTGATAATATAGGGGCCTTAATTATTAGAACAGGGTTATGCAGTTTGGCGATGGAAGGACTAGCGCTGCAGTACCGGGAGGTTGTGAGCCCCTACCGCGCCAAAAACAGAGCACATCTAAACCGAACCCTGTGATTTTTCACCTGTTTTACAAAAGCCCCAAAACCCCAAACTCTAAAAGCCCAAATTCTCGAAACCCTACACACCTTGAACTTTACACCCCGCGAGAGCCCTGAACCTGTCAGTTCGCCTCGTCTGCAGCGTTCGTTAGCACTCCAGCGAAGCCTTTGTCTGGGCTTCTAAGCTTAAGGTTTAGGGTTTATCTGGCTACGATTTACAGTTTCGGAGCTTAGACAGCTTAGAGCTTTGGGTTTGCGGTTCACAGGAGTGCCCAAGGCACAAGAACAATGTAGGCGTTAAACTGCTACAGCCCGTTGAATAAATCATAGACCGAAATTAAGGCCTTCAGTCCTTCTGCCGGATGCTAGGCCCCGCATATTCCGGAGAGGGACACAAGTCGCCCAGTGCAACGACGTGGGCAATGGCCCCGCTGGAGAACTGAACCTGGCTACCAGCATAGCTGCGGGCCGCTACAAGACCCTTAAAAAAGCTATAACAAGGATTTAGGGTTTAGGGTTTAGGGTTTGCGTTGTGTCCGTTCGCGCATCCTTCACGGGCCGGCTTCCGATACTGCTTTAACGCCGGCCCTCACCATTTGCGCTCACTATGCGTAGCTCGTTTTCCCACCCCAGCCACCCTAACCTCGACCTATTCGGGTTTAGGCTTCCATTCTGAGCGGAACCCTCGTGTTCATTCTTATCTACTACCTTTTGGTTCTAACCACATTGGGTGCATCAGTGCCGCTGGGTTGCCATTAGTAACGCAATACGCATGCGTAGAATGTATATACACAGGTATTCATTTGTGCCTGCATGTCTGTAAATATGTGTGGGTGTATTTGTGTCTATACATGTATATATGTATACATGAATGTATGTATGTAGGCCTTGTGGGCATATATGTACGGTGTGTATTTATGCGGGGTGAGAGGAGGTAGAGGTTCGTTGGGGCGTGAAGGGCGTAGACCGGCACGGCCCAACGAACCGATGGGTTAGACGATAGAACGCTCTGCCCTGGGGAGCTCTGCCTTGATGGGGGGGTTTAGCAGGGAGCTCTGTGAAACAGATCATCTTCAATACCACAAGCAGATAGTACTAATGTGTTGCAGTCTAAAAGGCTTTTGCGCAAAGCATGTGTAGCAGTCGGATCTGCTACAAGCAATTGCATTGCAGCTCCTGGGCGAGGGCCGTTCCACGAACATCTGTTTTTTAAATAGTAGAGGGAAGGCTTTGCGTTGGCCAGGGCCGTTTTGGAGACTTTGTGCATTGTCGAGGACTATTGCAAACACCGGATTTCGGCCTGAAGTCTAACACTAAAGAAGACCCTCTGCCTTGGCCAGGGCCGTTTCAAGGATTCCCTGCTTTGATGGAGGGTTTACGAGAGAACCCTCTGCCCTGGGGAGCTCTGCGGCTCTGNTAACACTAAAGAAGACCCTCTGCCTTGGCCAGGGCCGTTTCAAGGATTCCCTGCTTTGATGGAGGGTTTACGAGAGAACCCTCTGCCCTGGGGAGCTCTGCGGCTCTGCCTTGATGGGGAGGTATTGCAGGGAGCTCTGCCTTGTTCAAGGAGTTTAGGGTAATCTTTATTGCGCACATCGCATACGGGCTCGTGCGCAGCTCCCTAGCCGGTCGCGTGGGCTGCGCTTCGCCCAAGGCCCTACGCGCTTACGCTCGGGTGTGCTTCGCTGCATTGTCGAGGACTATTGCAGTAACAGCGGTTGTTGGCCTGAAGTCTAACACTAAAGAAGACCCTCTGCCTCGGCCAGGGCCGTTTCAGGATTCCCTGCTTTGATGGAGGGTTTACGAGAGAACCCTCTGCCCTGGGGAGTTTTGCCTTGATGGGGGGGTTTAGCAGGGAGCTCTGCCTTGATCAAGGAGTTTAGGGTAATCTTTTTATTGCGCACATCGCATACGGGCTCGTGCGCTGCTCCCTAGCCGGTCGAGTAGGCTGCGCTTCGCCCAAGGCCCTACGCGCTTACGCTCGTTGCTCCGGGCCCGCTGCGCACCGGGTGTGCTTCGCTGCGGCTCGGCGATTGTATCACTTGAAGCGCCTCGCCTTAGTTTTGGGTTTAGGTAAGGGCTTAGACAAGAGGGTATTATGGCCATAATAGAGGCTTAACGGTTCAGGAAACCCTGAAGTCTCGCAGGGGAGTGCGCATGTGGCTTGATTTCTCAAGGATGCGTCTGCAGATGCCTCAGTTCACGAACAAGCCTTTAATTCTGGTTGCAAATAGAATCTGCAGCAACGGAACGCGATCTGAACAGCACATCGTCTGGATCCCCGAGCAAAGCGCAGAAAGAATTAGCTGTAAATCTCAAGTATCGGTGTCGCAAACATGCATGTGGTGCGGTTTCGCCAACAGCCGGTAGTCGATTCGTGTCCTCATCAAGTGCTGTGCTTTCAGCTTAACTCTGTTGGCATTGCTGATGTTGTTGCTCTGCTGCTATACGAGCATCTAGCTGCAAAGCCCCTCTGTAACAGTAAAGCTTGTGTAACAAGAATCCAAATGACACACCGCGCTCCCCCAAGCCCTGAAACCCGAGACTCCTAAAATCCCCACTCTGTCCGGACNCCCCCCCCCCCCCAAAGCCAAGCCAAGCCAAGCCATCTTGAACTCCCTATCACCCAAGGCCCTCCTGGGAACCCTTGTGTAACAGCAAAGCCTGTCGAACGGTAAAGCCTGTCAAACAGCAAAGCCCCTGCAACAACAAACCCTGTCTAAAAGGAAAGTCTGTGTAGCAGAAACCCTTCCCAAGAATGCTCTTCCACTCGTGCTAGTCCTCCGTGACAAAGAAGAACTAAACCCCTTAACCCTTAAAATTGCCCTGAACCCAAAACCCTAAGGCAGAATATGCTCTTCCACTCGGGCTATTCCTGTCGTCAGAAAGCATAATAGACCACTAAAGGTCAAAATGACCACGAAAGGCCAAAATGTACGAAAAGACCAAAATGTAGGAATTCACACTGGCGCCGGTACCGTTTGCCCCCTACCACGACGACTACTACTACTACTGCTACTACTACTACTACTTCTACTTCTACTACTACTACTCAATTGGGCGCTGTGCGAGCGGGCTCAGCACTTAGCTGGTGATAACTACTACTACTACTACTACTATACTACTACTACTACTACTACTACTACTACTACTACTACTACTACTACTACTACTACTACTACTACTACTACTACTTCTACTTCTACTTCTACTTCTACTACTACTCCTGCCACTGCCACTGCCATTGTCACTACGACGATTACCACCGCTACCACCACTTCTACCACGACCACTGCCTTTAACACTACCACTACCACTACAGCTACTAAGCACAGCATCACCACCAGCATCCCCTGCACCACCAGCACCGCTGGCACCACCAGCCCTAGCAGCATAACCAGCACCACCGGCTCCACCAGCATCACCAGCACTGCCAGCAGCAGCACCACCACGATTGCCACAAACAATCCTGCTGCTCCCACAGAAAGTGCTTCTGCCGCTGATGCAGCTGCCGCGGCTCGACTACCGGCACCAGCACGGAAGTGCTGGCAAAAGCAGCACTAGCAGTAGCCGTAGCAGTGCAGTAGTAGTCATCGTAGTCGTAGCAGCAGCAACAGCAGCAGTAGTAATCGTTGTCGCGATCGCTGTCGCAAGAAAGTCGTCGTTGTCGTCACAGCAGCAATACGAGCAGCAGCATCATCAGAGAGAGTTGCACCTTTGGGGAACTACCGGGCTGCCATTCCCACGATGCTCCTCCTGCCCGAGCGGATCTGTGATGACGATAACGACATCAGCAACCTCGTCATGCGGCAGTTGCTTTCACAAAGGGGACCTCGGATCCTCTCGAGGCATCTGCCTTCATGAAACCGTCTCCCAGATATCTGAAAAAAACTGTGAGGGTCCAGATGTAAGCCAATCTCCCGCCTGATAGGTTCCAGGACGGTGACTTCAAGGGAGTTTGCAAGTGCTGCGTTTAAAGTTTAAAAATCTCCTACAACTTCAGGGCCCTGCTGCCTGCCTTCGGCCTGGAAATGTAGGACGAAGGGCTCAAGGTAAACCAAACATGAAGAACAAGAAACCTAGGCGTTCGACAAAAACAGACTGCCGGCTAAGGAGGTATCTAGAATCTATCCTCCTTAATCCAGGAGTCAGACAATGTGGCACCTAAGCCCTAAACTCCTAGACCATCCTAAAGGCAGCAAGAATTGGATTAGGTTTCGGAGCCAAGGCTTTCCTGCTTTTGAGCCTTCCTGTCTTCGGCACCGAAAGCCCCCAAACCTGGATGCTTATGTAGGGGCCGTCATATATAGTTAGAAGAGAGGGCTTTTGGCTTTTCGTGAGTGATGCTTGATAGAGTGTGATACGGCTTTTCATATAGAATCCTGCATAAATCGAAAGGGGTCTGGGTCTATATCATAGAATATCTCAGTATAACTATAGTTATACAGCTGAAGGAGGTCGGACTACTAATTAATCAGAGCCTTTATAGTAACCCTCCTAGCGCCCCAAGAGCTCCCAAGCTATCAAACCGTAGATCCTAGGGTTGATGGACAAAATCCTGCATGACCCTAAGGACCCTAAACTATGGGAATTACGGTATATTCCTTATAATGGGTAATGCAGGATTTTGTCCATCAACCGTAGGACAGCCCAAACTGAAACACATGGTCCAAATGTCAGACAGTCTTAAACTGATATGAGTCTTCCCATCCCAGACCTCCTAGCAATCAAGGCTGATAGCCAAAACACGGGCAGCGATGGCACCTAGAATGCTGAAGACAGGGCGACGGAGATGCTTTATGTACAACGTCAGGTTACACTGGCTCAAGACCTGCAAAACGCCCTCACACACCTTTGATTAACTGAAACTTCATGCAGCCTGCAAGTGCAAATGCCTCCGACTACCCGTGCAGCTCCGACCAAACACAATCTAGGGATTTGTATGAAAGCCCCTGCAACACCCCGCGTTTTCGCAAAGAGAATTCTTAAACCCTACAAACCCTAAACCCAAATCCCAGGTCTAAACCCAAAGCCAAAAACCGTTAAAACCCAAATCCCTAAAACTGAAATCCCTAATTACAGCCCTAAACCCGTAATTAAAACCTAAACCCTAAACTCCAAACCCTAAACCCTAAAACCTAAACGCGAAGGAGGCCCCGACCCGGCGCGCCACGCGGGCAGCCACGGAGGGGGCCCCCGGCTGCTCGAGCTCCTCCTGGGCCTCCGGAGCAAAGAAGGGCTTGGGATTTAGGGGTTTGGGGCTTAGGGACACACACCCGGAAACAACATAGAACAGGCATCAACCTCGGTCCTAGGCGACCTCAATGAACACTACGACCGATCTCCCCTCAGCCGGCCTCTTCTGCCTCTTCCTGTTCGAAGTCCTGCTCTTCGAATGCCACGACCGCTGCAGCCTCTAGACTCTAGCTGCATCGGGGTTTAGAGGGACAGTTGCTTTCGGGTGGCAGGGCTTGGTATAGGGCCAAGCATGGAAGGTCCTGGGCTTGGGGTATGTACGGTGGGCGCCCACACTCATGCTGTCTGAGAACTTGTGCAGGAAGTGTCTGCACAGGGTGATGAGTACTGCGACGCTTTTCGGGGGGCAAAAGTTCAATACGCTGCAAACCTGGAACCCCACACCCCAAAGATCGCCTGTGCGACACGCTGTCGCCGGCGTGCTTTGGCGCTTCGCTGCGGTGCCAGGAGGAGGCTGGATGCTAACGCACCTCTTCTACGTGGCTCATCGACATCATGGCTGTCTATGGCTATGGTCAAAGGGGTTGAGGCCTGTAGGTTTAGGGTTTAGATTGCGTAAGGTTTGATAAGGGTTTGGGCTGCAGGCTTCGTAAGCTCTGATGAGGTTGGGTCTCTTTCGGGATTGCGGGTCGAGGGCACCACTGCCTCAATGCTGGAACCCCAATGGCAGGTTCAGAAAAAGAGGAGACTCCAACATGGAACCCTAACAATAGGATCCCCAAAATAAGGACCTCTAAACCAGGTCCCCACACCCCACTCCTCCTGCAGTATTTTCGTAACCGGCCTTTGAACCGCCCCTAGGGTCAAAGTTCAAACTTCTGATCTCGGGTCCAACGCTTCGTTTGGGGCCTCGAATTATGAGGTTTTTAGTGTGGGACTGGTTGGCTCTAAAAGCGTGGATTTATTATTCTATCCGTGGTCTTTTACTTGAAGGAGGACGGGGACTGAAGAAATTGGTTGTAGGCAAGACTGCTGCTAGGACACGCGGCCCTTCTGATGTCCAAGCCCATTGACAGCTTCTGCAGTGCGGTCCTCGCGCCTTCAGTATTTTGGGTTCAACGCGGTAAGAAAAGGGCCCAGACAAACTCTTGGGGTTTGAAGCCATGAGTTATACTGTTTCAGGAACAGTGGGCAAAACCAATCTAAATCAGAAAATACATAAATACGTACATACATACATGCATACATACAGACATATATACATACATTGATGTATTTGTTTGCTACTGTTAGCTACTATTGATATTATGATACTATATACACGCATATTATATATATATACGGGTGGTTGTCAAAATTAATGGTCCCTTTTGGGGTCCTTAATATAATACGGCACCTATTATTTAGGGTACCCAAAAAGGGACCCTAATTTTGACAACCACCCATATGTATATATATATATATACACATACATACATACATACATACATAGTCTTCCTAGCCCGCCTGAGACGCAGGCGCTCCTGGAGATGCGCACCGCTCGAGCCTGTGAGGGCTGAACCAAAACAGAAGGAAGACGGCAAACTTTGCAGCAGGTAAAGAGGATGCCCCGCAACCTAGGAATAAAAAGGGCTCCCTTTTTGGTATTGGGTAATTTATATACGGAACCTAGGACTACAAAAAGGAAAAAGGGCCCAGTTGAAGTTGAGGAGGAAGTAAGAAATTTCAGGGTTTAGGGTTTTTAGGGTTAAATTTGAGGAGGAAAGTTGGAAATTTCAGGGTTTAGGGTTTTAGGGTTTGCAGCAGTTAAGGAGGAAAGCTGGAAATTTCAGGGTTTAGGGTTTAGGGTTTGCAGCAGTCAAGGAAAGTTGGAAATTTCAGGGACCAGGGTGCAGGGTTTGCAGCAAAGGAGGAAAATTAGAGAGTTCAGTAGGCTACAACTGCAATCTACTGGGATTACTGGTCTTCAGGGAACTGCTATTATAGCCTCTGCCTATTGACGTACCTTGATGAATCCCCTGATCCCGGAATTCAGGCAAGGAAACCACGCGCCACCGCCGCTGTTGGAGACTGGGCCTGTCACGAAGAAGGGCTCGCAGGCAGCATGCAACGGCTTCGACAGCTTGATGAAAATGGACTTAGAAGGTTTTGGGGTGCTGTACTCGGGCTGTCTCATTCGACGAGGATGCTGACGTGTTGCACTGTCTGACTACTTGGGATTGTAACTTGAGGTTGGGTGTGGGGCTCATGACAAGAGACCTCAGTGTTTCTGACCATGCTGTTCCTCCGATCGTGCTTCGTGACTTTAGGGTTTAGTCTTGGTTTAGGGTTTAGGGCTGACGGAGGTCTAGGTCTAGGGTCTGAAAATTCCAGGACTTCAGGTGCCCTTCGCAGCGAAGCCCTGGCTTACCTATTTGGCTGCGCTTTTTGTACCGTACCAAACTCTTTCACACCGTATACAACCTGTCGTAAAGAAACAAAACGACCCAGAAGAAGCCCTCGTCCCCAAACCTTAAATTTTCCCAAGTGAAAGGTCCAATCCGCCCCCAAGCGGACCTCTCAGCCCAGGTTGAAGTCCGTGCGACAGAGGGCGCGAGCATGTCGCCACGCAGTTGCTGTTTTACTTCTGCTCAGGGCTTTGCGGATGAGGACATTCAATGGGATTATATGGTGTAAAACTGTGAAAAGTTTGACAAGTTTTGAGAGCTTCAAGGTTAGGCCAAGGTGAAGGGCTTGGGACTTTTAAGGCCTGGATGTCTGTGGGTTGGGCCAGCTGACCGATGTCTGGGGGTTTCCGAAAATAGGGGACCCTAATATAGTACCCCAAATCGTAGGATCCTTATTATAAGGACCCCAAATAAGGTACCCCTAATTTTCGGAAACTCCCATGTGGGCTCATAGCTCGGCACCTAGTCACTTGTAGACTTGAGAGGCAGACTGCACAGACTTTGTGAGGATCCTTGCGAAGGACTTTGATTTAAGTTACCATAATGGGATCTTCAGTAAATAATATGGTTTCCTTGTTATGGTAATTTAAATTAAATCAAATCCCTGAACAAGAACCCAGTTGTGAGGGAGCAGAAAGATACCGCAGAACGACAAGGCTAGAGGAGAATCCGGAACCCTTCATCTTGGATGCAACCCAAAATCCTTGTCTAAAAACTGCTGGCCCCCAAATTATTCTGTAAGACTGACAACGCTGCATCTCTGACCCCAAGACCTGGACAGGGCCATCAACCAGAAGTCAGAAATCCGCCCACTCTGAGTGGCACCATTTCGTTTCAACAGGCAGGTGCCGGTTTGCCGCAGTCCCGGGTTTGGGCGATAGGACAAGCTCCCAAGCTCCCATCACAGCTTTATGGATTTCGGGCTGAAACGGTGGACTGAAACGGCTGACGCCAGGGTTTAGGCTTCGTTCAGTCTTGAGGCTCAAGACGCCCAAGCCCTACGGGGCCCTGTTCGCCGCGGCCCCAACCCAGCCCTAGGGGCTGCGAGAAAAACAGCCGTCTCATCGCGAGAGGAGGGCCGCTAAACGGCACAACCTTGGAGCTTCTTGGAGGCTCATGGGTAGTTGTGAGTGGGGTTGTGAGCAGGGTAACTATAGATATACTTATAACTCATAGGGGACTTATACCCCCACTTATGACAATATACCCATGAACCTCGAAGTTGAGTGTGGCGCCAGGTTCAGCTATTCGGGATGCCACACGACTCAAAGCTCAAGACGTCGAAGCCCAAGCTGCCCCAAACCCTCGGAGGCACCATGAACCCCCACCCCAAACCTCAACACCCAACCCCACCCCGGCTCCCCTTCCCATGTTATTACTTTCATTGGATCCTGTTCTTGTAGACTCAATACAGCATTCTCCAGTATGACTCGGAGTTGGGCTCAGGGGTATGCGAGCAGCCATTCGGGCAGGACTTGCAGACGACTCGCGCAAGGGCCCAGAGGTCTTCACCGGATGCTTGCTTCTTCTTCTTCTTCTTATGATTATTCTGATTGTTATTATTGGCACTATTGTTGTGATTACTTTCTTGGTTGTTATTAGTCTTGATAATTATGTCACAAGTTCCATGAGGAGTGCCGGGCAGGGTCTTGCTGTAGTTTCGGTTAGCAGACGATGTCGGAGTGCATGCCACCTTGTTGCTAGCAGAGGGCGTATGTACGTGAAGCAACAATGCTGTGGGCTACTGAAGCTCCTAATGACGTCATCTCGAGCCGTCAATTCAAAGAGGTGCGACGTCCAAGAACGAACAACCCTAAACCCTAAACCCAAAACCCCAAAACCCTAAACCCAAAACCCAAAACCCAAAACCCCAAAACCCTAAACCCAAAACCCAAAACCCTAAACCCAAAACCCCAAAACCCTAAACCCCAAACAACAAAAAACCAAAGCCCCAACCTGGAGCCCCTGCGTCCAGGGGGCTCAAATGAATCAATCTTCCGACTCGCTGCCGCTTTCCTGATCGATTGCGTCATCGTCGGTCTCCTGGATTGACGTATGCCATGCCGTCTGACATATTTTGTAACGTAGAACCGAATGTATGGTACGTGTTTGGCGGGGGGGCTGTGTTCTTCGAACTATGTCCTCGATGTAGCTCTTGTTGCTACTTCGAAGACTGTTCGTATGAAACAAAAACGATAAGTATAAGGAACCCGAGGGAATAATCAAGTCCGGTCAGGATCCCGACGACAATGACGACGGCGACAACAACGATGCGAAAATTTGCGGCAGATGTACTAGCAGATACGACGGTCTCCATTCCCTGAGCTTGCTCCCTAAACCCTATCAGGAATCAGGGTTTAGCGTACAAAATTCCCTCGTTGAGCCTCTTCATCCTCCACGTAAGAGTCCAGGTCCACATTTTTGGCCTTCAACTCATCCGGCTTAGGATTTCAGAGTGTTAAAACTTCAGGGTTTAAGGATTTAGGGACTTGGTGGTGCAGGGTGAGGGAGTTGGGGTTAGGGGTTTAGAGCTTTGGGGCTATCGGCACTGGAACTGCGACTGCAGACTCCCGGGCTTCGGGTTCTAAGAGTTTAAGAGGGATGCCGCGGTGATTCGGCGAACCCTTCCTGACAGGATCGGCGAACTACAAATACTTTCAGGGCCCACCTATAGACCCAGGACTTTGGTGGCTAAGTCCCCTGAATAGTTGGGGTAGAACCTTTCGGATCCCAAGCCTCAAATTATCGGGTTAGGGTTTAGGGTTTAGCCTAAACCCTAAACCCTCTAAACCCTAAAACTGCCCTCAAAGCTAAACCTTATAAACCCTGGCCTGGACGTTCGCACCTAAGTTCACCAGCTCGGAGACGGTCTCCTGAAAGGCTTGAGCATTTTGGGGGGCCTCAAGGCTTAAGGGCTCAGGATTTATACTCAGAGCCCAGGATTTAGGGCTTTGGGGTGTGGCTTTAACGTACAAACCCGCACGCACGCACGCGCACGCAAACGCGCGCGCACACACACACACACACCACAACACAACACAGTCGCTGGAACCCTATAATCCTTGCTGATCGTTCCTTGATATGCTTCCTTGGAATGGCCTAGGTTTTGGGGCACTCTGGGGATGGAAGTTAGGGCCTATAGGGTAGGGTTATTTCTGTATGCAATTCCCCCAACCGGGCCTCATCTGGACCTCGCTGATCGATGAGGGCCTTTCGCGGAGCTCGGGGGCTTAGGGTGCTGACATGGGCCTGTAGCGGATCGAATTTGCAATTAGCAGCAATTTAAGACATTCGGGCTCCCTGCTATAATGATAATTACTCTAGATACCCCCCAAACCCTAAACCCCTAGGTATTAAGGCTTAGAGGGCCTTGGCAAGTCCAGGCAGGAAAAAAAAGATGCTCGAAGGGTTTTTGCTTTGTTCACGTTTGCGGGTACCATACTATAGGACTTTAGGGCCTATTTAGGTACCATACTATAGGACTGTAGAACCTATTTAGATACCATACTATAGGACTTTAGGGCCGTTTTAGGTACCAAAAACCATATCTTCGGACTACTTGGACCCTTAGGGAGTCTCTCGGTTCAAGGTTCAGGTCTGGAGGCGTGCTAAACAGAGGACGAAGGTCGGGCATGTAGACAGATAGTCTTGGCTGACTTCTGAACCCTCCAAAAAGTTAAACTTTTAGCCTCATTATTAGGGTTCAGAAAGAAACCCAAGAAGTTAAAGTCCTATGAGCCAACCAGAAGAACGCCAAGTAATGACCGGCAACCGGAAGGGCGGGAGACTTGGACTCTGTTCGGGGTTCTGAACCCTGCAAGAAACCCATGAAGGTCAAGGATATGCTTCGAAGGAGTTGGTATGACAAGCCAACTTCGAGCATCTCGAACCAGGAAGGAAGGAATGCTTGTGGCATCAGGATCATTCAGGTTCCTGTTAAGGCCGCTGTTGAACCCCAAATGCTTGAGCCCTAAGCTCAAACAACATTTCTGAAGGGAACTAGTGTGTTATGCACGCAAACCATGCGCCTCTCGTAGCTCTATCACTAACTCCGCGGTGGCGGCCTGCCGGTCAGAAGTGCTGGCTTAGGGCTTTTCTTCTTGGGGGGTTTGGAGCTTCCAGATTCAGGGCGTGGGGTTTGAGGTTTGCGGAGGTGAAGCTAACGCGAAGACAATACTAAGTACTATGCAGGAGCTGCAAGTTATGTTCCTCCTTGATGAGGTCCCATCAAGGCCAAACAGAAGCTGACTGTACCGTGACGAGGGTTGATCTGGGAGGTGCCTCCAACATGGGCTAAGCCTTACTTGGAGGTTCATGATAGATATAAGTGGTGTTATAAGTAAGGCAACTCGAGTTATAAGCCCTCTTAGGGACTTATAACCCTACTTATAACTACTTAGGGGACTTTTATCCCGTCTTATAACTACCCATGAACCTCCAAGTAGCCTCCAAACCCAAACACCCCGAGCCCCCACAAGCCGCTCAAATGCCCTGCACTCGAAGCCGTTCCTCCTTCCCAGATCGTAATACCCCAAAGACGACCACCTGAAACACATCCAACAAGCATGACCTAAACCCTAAACCTAATTCCTAAATCAAATAACGATGCCATGATCAAACAATAGAGAGACATATATGTATATATATATATATGTATATATATATATATATATATATACATTATATATATATTTATTTATTTATATTTATTTATACATATACAAACTTATATATACCTATATACTTATATAAATATATTCATGTATGTAAAAAAACGAAAAAGTAAAGATATATATATATATATGCAATATAACCTAAACCCTAAGCTCTAAACAAGCATGAACAAGCGCCCACGCACGCCCCGCCTGCGCTTCAGAAGAGCTGACAGAGCTCGCTCCTGGGTTCGGTCTCAGCCCTTGCTTTGGGTTTAGGGTTTAGGGTTTAGGGTTTAGGGTTTAGCGTTTAGCGTTTAGCGTTTAGGGTTTAGGGTTTAGGGTTTAGGGTTCAGGGTTCAGGGTTCAGGGTTTAGGGTTTAGGGTTTAGGGTTCAGGGTTTAGGGTTTAGGGTTTAGGTTAGTTTCAGGGTTCATTCACAGCAGATCCTGTAGCGAGTCCCGGGCCCGGTGTTCAGAGATTGAGGGTTTAGAGGTTGGGAATTAGGGTTTAAGGAATGGGGTTTGCTTTAACGAATCATAAAGCTTCCCAGAGAGCCCAATACCCCTTAATTACGGAATATAGCTTAAATCATAATATGAAGCCCTATATAATTTAAGCCATATTCCTTAATTAAGGGGTATTGGGCTCTGTGGCTTCCTTTGAAGCTTGACGTCGACGGATGAGAACTGGTGACCTGGAGGATGAAGGGGCTGAGCTAGTTGTCTGTCATACGGCTGATGGACAAAATCCTGCATTACCCTAAGGACCCTAAACTATGGGAACTGTGGTATATTCCTTATAATGGGTAATGACCCATTATAAGGAATATACCATAATTCCCATAGTTTAGAGTCCTTAAGGTCATGCAGGATTTTGTCCATCAACCGTCGGGCTCACATCATACAAGCTACGGTTACGCTGCTCATGACCTACTTACCCGGTGCCCGCGTCCTTCCAGCAGCAGCTCAAAAGGATTATAAGATAATTGGCATACCGTGGTTCTGGGATGCAGAAATGCTCCCAGACTTCAGATCAGGTCAAACGACGAATTATGTCAGCATTTAGTTTGTAGATGCGCAGAACATAGTAGGATCCTCCTTATGCCTCCAAAGGTACCCCTAATTTTGGAAACTTTAGAGCCCTTACAAGGAACCCTAAGGTGCCCCTAATTTTGGGAAACTCTAAACCCTTATAGAGACCTTTCAAGGAACCCTTATAGTACCCTTATAAAAAAAAACCTTTAAAGGACCTGCAAAGGTACCCCTAATTGTCGGAAACCTCCCTAAAATGGGGGCCGTGCCAAACCGCTCCACGAGGAGCTCGCGCAGCTCCTCCCGCTTGGAGTTGGTTTTTGTTTTCCGTTGCAGGTTCAGGGTCTAGTTGCTCGTTCTTGCCTTGCATGCTGTCATGGTATTGTTCCGCCCCCCCAGCCCCCCCAGCCCCCCCAGCCCCCCCAACTGAACCTGCCCTAGTAGCAGCCTGACAGACTAGATTGGAATAGAGCTGAGCTCCGGCAGAAGGACCAATGATGGCATCAATGCTGGCAACCAGGCAGCGAAAGCAGCTCGAGTGGTAGTCGTCGTGGGGTGGTAGCGGTAGCGGTAGCAGTAGTGGTAGTGGTAGTGGTAGTGGCAGTGGCAGTAGTAGTGGCAGTAGTAGCAGTAGTAGCAGTAGTAGTAGTAGTTGTTGTTGTTGTTGATGTTAAAGTAGTTGTAGTAGTTGTTGTTGTAGATGCAGGGTTGGTTGGTGACGCCGTGTTTTGGCAGACGATGAAGCTTAGTTGCTTTCGGGTTTTGCAGTAGATTCGACGGTTCTCGACAGCTGTTCCTTTCAAGCCATCCGAAGACTGCAAGCCGGCCCGTGCGGCCCTTTTTTGGGGTTTAGGGTTTAGGGTTTCACTTTCGCTAGGAGTGCTGCCATCCACCTGCATACTGAGACTATCAAAGCAGCTTCCAGCAACTGGTGTTCAAATGATCCTTTTAACTTAACTGGCCATGACCAGACCGTGATTCTTGCAATGCTCGCAACTGCTATTGAAGTCGTTGCATGTGCTACTGCTCACTGCTACTGCGGTTTCTCGTCGTGCTGCTACTGCTTATTACTGCACCCTTTCCTCCAGCTCCTCGTGGCTACTGCTACTGCTGCTGCGGTCGCTGCGGCTCCTCCTACTACTACTGCTGCTGCTACTACCACTACCGCTGCCGCCACCACCACCACCACCACAACCACCACCACCACCACCACCGTTCTTGGACTACCAGAATGCCATGTTGCACATTACGATGGTAACCAGTGGCATAATGCCCTCAGCCCCAAACCAAGCTACAAGGACTCATAAACAATCACCCATCAGCGTATGGGCCTGTGTACAGAGGGACTTGCGGCAGCGACGAAGGCCCATCATGACAGTTGCCTCGGTATAGGCTGCATCCAAGCGGAATTTAGGGCTCAGGGTGAAAAGCCTAGATTGGGGGTTGAAGGCTGATCGGGTTGTGTGAGGTTCTGCACGGTATAGGGATGATTCTGCGGGTGAGTGGTACAAGATCTAGCCCGAGAAGGATCCCCTAAACCCTAAAGCCGAAACCTTGAAGAAAAAGCCTTGCATTCTTGGACGTGCCCAGCAGCCTGTTCAATGGAGCACGCAATCAACTACTGAGGCTTTATGTTGCTCTCGGGGCTCGAGGGTGTGGGGGCAAGTCTGCGGTGCAGGGCTCTTAGTGCTTCAGGAAGCAGCAAAGAACAGATACCAGCTCGTTACGTCATGCCTTGTGATTGGTAAGAATGTTTTGTGGTTTTTGCTGTTGCTAATTTTTTTGGTGTTGGTGCGGCGGGGGTTCATCTTTTTGCTGTGCTGCGGGAGGCAGTTTGTTTTGTAGCCAATATTCTTGTGTTCTTTGCTTGCTGTTGGTGCGGGGCTAACAGGGGCGTGTGCTTTTTTGTTTTGCGGTGCAGGGGGAGTGTTTTGTTTTTGTGCTGTTGGTGCTGGGAGTTTTTGTCCCGAAACCCCCATCCCTAAACTCCCAAAAGCGCAAGCCAAACGACAAAACCCGAACTCTAGACCCTGTAACCACCAACACATCACAATCCTAACCCCTAGCCCCACAGCTCCAGACACTCACCCTCCCACCCCTCGGCAAGAATAAAAAAGCAGTCCCCAAACCCCCAAACATGTACAAGTTTGAGCCCTAACGCCTCCCTAAACCCTAGGCCCTAAACCCCAAACATTCCTAAAAGCCCGTAGACAACTCTATCCCAGGGCCGGACATCGAGGGTGACGTCTGATTGCTCGGACTTCAGCCTTCTCCGCAGGGCCTGCATTCTTGTTATATTATACTACAACTATAATAAGGAAACCCCCAAAACCCTAGTCTAAGTATTAAGGGTCTAGAACTATGGTTCAAGTTTCTTGGATTTCCAACCTTTTTTTGTCAATTAAGGGGGCTCTAGCTGACTCTAGCTTTTTCAGCAATCCGAGAAGCTCAGGGTTTGGCTTTAGCAACAACAGTCCCCTCTCCAGATAAAGCAAAGACTCCTTCCCCAGCCCAAGCAGGCTTGCAATTCAGTGGCCCTCAACCCCACACCCTAAACCCAATAGCCTACGTAAGCCTGCCCGAAAGTGCTCCAACCAGAAGCCGAACAAATGGGCTTGGGACTCCGCTGTCGATGAATACTGCATGTGCAGCCCTCGTTCACAACGATAAACATACCTGGTGATGTTCTTATATTGCAGGGTTATAAGGCTCACCACCAACGCAACAGCTTGGCCTTAAACCCTGGGTTGACCCTGAATAGTTACTACTTAAGAACTAGTTTCAGGGTTGTGGGCCAAGGTTTGAGCCTTCACGTTGCCACTCTGGACCAGGACCCAAAGAGCAACGTCCTTCGGGCTTCCCGCTTCATGGAAACAGGG
Organism: Symbiodinium sp. clade A Y106; assembly: GCA_003297005.1. Taxonomy (NCBI): domain Eukaryota; class Dinophyceae; order Suessiales; family Symbiodiniaceae; genus Symbiodinium; species Symbiodinium sp. clade A. The sequence goes on along the minus strand of BGNK01001292.1, from coordinate 63,580 downwards.
TTTAGGGTTTAGGGTTTAGGTTCGAATTGGGCTTTTATGGGTTGAGCATGGTTGAGGCTCAAGGTTTTAGGGTTCTGGGCGCCGGACCGTCAACAAGTTAGTTGCTTACGAGAATGCTTTTTCATTTTCCGACGGTTTCGGATTGGAGATTCGCTTTTGGCTTGCTGGTCTGCGGATATGGGCTTGGCAGTTGCTGAGTTCCTTTAGCCCAGCAAAGCTCGACATTGGATTCCGTACATGTACCAACAAGGTTGCACATACAAGTTTAAGAACCTTGACTCTACTGCTACGGCTTTAAGTTTTGCCTGGGCTATAAACCCGTTGGGCGAGGACTTCACGCAGAAACTCCAAAACTCAAAGGCTGTGATTTGTATAGTGTGAGCTCTTCCTGGAAGAACAGTTGTATAGCATTTGTGGCGTCGGCTCTTGTGCTCAAAGGGCCCCTTGAACCAGGTTATGCAGTTTGGGAACTCAGGCAATGCAGTGAAAAGCCTTGTGCGCTGAGTGCTGAAGCTGTGGTAAAGCTTAGAGACCGCCTGAGATTTCCTCAAAGGCCGAGCATACAGTTAGGAAATCGGGCCTTGGAGTCAGGATTACAGAAATACAGGGGCCTTAATGACATGAAGAGAACGGGGTATATGGGGGGCAAGTTCTAGTATAAAGGGTACGGGGAGTAGAAGGTGATACTGTTACGGATGGAAAGAAGCTGCAACCCTAAATTCGGGCTTCGGCTTTACGCGTTGCCTAGGCAGAATGGACGCTGCTTGAGGGTTTTCCCCACAGCCTAAGCCCTAAATCCTAAACCCTCATCCCCTAAACCCTAAATCACTACCTCGGAGGAGTGTTTCACAAGTTGAGGGCAAAATGCCAGCGCTTCTTTGGAGAAAGGGTGCAGTTCAACTTTAAAAGCGAACCCTAAATCCTAACCCCACAAGGCCCAAAGCCCGATTCTCAACCGTAAACATCCTAGACGCTGAGCCCTAATCATGCTAGCAGTTTAGGGGTTTAGGGTTAAGGGGTTTAGGGTTAAGGGGTTTAGGGTTTAGGGTTTAGGGGTTTAGGGTTTAGGGGTTTAGGGTTTAGGGTTTAGGGGTTTAGGGGCTAGCACACCCATCATAATCATCTGCGGGGCATAGGAATCCCAGCGCCGTGAGACTAGAACAAGAAGCTTGCAGGAGCTGGGAGTGGCCGAGTTTGGAGCTCGGGGCTTAGGGTTTTAGGTCTAGGATGGTGTGTCAAGGCACTACCTGTAGGAGAGAGAAAAGCGGCCTCAGAAACCACCCATACTAGCCATACTATGTTGGGGGTGTCCTTCTTATACTGAGAGTACAATGGGGCCCAAAACCCGATTCTAATTATTAAGGCCCCTACAGTAGCGGCTCGCCTGGCTTGCGAGGTCCGGTGATACAAACGGCGGGGCTACAGCCGACCTACCCCTATCAGTGCTTGGGTTCAGGGTCCAATGTCTTTGTTGGGCCTAACGCATCTAGGCTCAGGGCTACCATCCGACAGGTGAAAGATGGGGGCCTGAATGACTTCAATAGGGTTTCGGTGTTGCTCATACTGTGCTCACATGAAGGAACCCTAGGGAAATAACGGCATTTGCAACTACTCAGAATTTCGGGCTCAAGCTGAGACTCAGGATGAAGTGCTTCGCTTTTCTGCAAGTCGGGTTTAGGGCTGAGGGGACTTGAAAGGCGTGGCTTCAGGCATAGGCCCCAAACTTCCTTTAAACACCAAGCCCGAAATAGCCGCAATTGTCCGAAGGTTGATTCCACGAGGGGGTCCGAAAATCCCTGAACCCTAAACTGAACGTCCAAGCAGGCACCTTCATGCAAAGGCTGCAGTTGCCGCTGCTAACGACCGTGAGGAAGCGGTCCTTTAGGCAGAGGAGGACCCAAGCACACAGCCCATTTGCAAAACTCTGAAGCCCTGAACCGTTGACACAAAACCAATAAAACCGTAGAGCTCTGAGGCGGAAATGAAGCCTGAGCGAAATGAACGTTAGCTTCAACTTCTCCGGGAACTCTCGCGAGTCTGTAACTGGGAGAATAATATGAACCTTAGTGAGTAGACGACCGTTTTAGGATATAATAAAGTACATTGAAATAATGTCGATATTTTAAGCAAGGAGCCCTCAGGAATTGGGCTTCTATATACACTCAGGTTGCTGAATTGGCGAGGGTGTGCTCGTGGCTCCCCCACACTTCTCAGATGGGGTTACCCTAAACCCCAAACCCTGAACCCTAAACCGACAGGGGTTCCGCAGAAACCCGAATTCCGCAATCAATCCACTAGAACCCTACACTACACCTTAAAGGCACAGGATTCAGCGTGTGGCTTGTGGCGTTCATAAAACCCAGGCCACTACTATAGGGGCTTTAATGATTAGACTATGGTTTTGGGGCCCATTATACTAGAATTATACTAAGGAGCCCCCAAATCAGTATAGGTTATCATTAAGGTCCCTACATTGCGGAGCCTCATCGGCCACAGGCTCTGTTTCCATCTCTGCTTCAGTGAAAGGATCCCAATCCCGCACAAAAAAAACACTCGCAGCCATCCTCAATAACTTGCCGGCACCCACGGTCGGAGATCAGCTGCAATGCCGAAAGAGCCTCGTCGAATTGGGCTTTTGAGTTTCGGTCTTAGGAAAACCTCTGACATTTTGGAGATCCAGGAGAGGAAGCGATGTGTGATGTTGAAGCCTGATATCCGGATTTACCATTTCGTGGTCCGGTGCTGGGTATGGATTGGGGGCTTTGGGGATCTGGGTGTGTCGACATCGGAACATTCAATGAACATGGCGGCATCTATTATTACTATAGTATAATACCCTATTCTAATAATTAAGGTCCCTATATTTATCCTACTAAAAAGGAAGCAGTAACATGGCGGTGGTTGATGACCCCGCGATGAGGAACCCTCTCCAACAAGCTGCGCGCAGGCTGCTGCTGACAACAATTTTCTTCGGCATGTGTTTGATGCATTTCTCCAAAAGGCAACTTGCCTGCCGATCGACCGGTGCTCCAACATCCAGCAAGGCGTGCACGGCTGCCACCTCAGATACTTGGAGGTTCATGCGTGGTTCTAAGTGGGGTTATAAGCAGGGTAACTATAAGCATAACCCCTATTACTTAGTTGCCGAGTTCATAAGCCCAAAAAAGTTTAAACTTTCAAGTTTAAGAGGGTTTTATTATCCCCAAAAGTTAAAAGTTTATAAATTCAGCTACTAAGATTAGGGGACTTATATACCCACTTACCCATGAACCTCCAAGTAGTCGGCATGTTCAGTCGGAGGATTTCGGGTACCATCACGTTTATCGGGTCTTGTAAGGGCTCTTTCTAAGGGGATCTTTAAGACTTGAAGGGCTCTTTTTAGGGTTCCTCTCCTGTTGAAGGCTCCTTGCGTAAAAGAATGATTGTGGGAAGGCTCACGGCTTGAAGGGTTTTGGGCCGTAGGGATTCAGGGTGAGCGACGAGGTGTGCGGGTTCAGGGCTTTGGGGTGTCGTGGGTTTCGGGGTTTAGGGCTGACATAGGGCTTAGGGTTTTAGGGTTCAGGGTTTAGGGTTTAGGGGTCAGGGGCTTGGCTTGGGAAGGCAAGCCTAAATCGTACGTCAGGATTGATGGTTATTTTGTTCTTTCGCCGGAGGGCAGAGGCCTTCTGCAAAGAGGTAACGGCACAAAAATGAAAGGCTTCTGTTTAGGAATGTGGTATTGGCGATTTCAGCATTCAGGTGGCCTTTTCGTTCCGCCGCTCAGGTGGGAACCAAATGACTAAACCCAGGCCCAAAAAAATCGCAAAGTAGTACATCTTAAGCCATAAGCCCAAATACCAGATGCTAGACCCCAAAAAGCCCAAGTCGCCGAACCCCGACGCTAAATCTAAACCCGAAGAACGACCAAAATGCACCCCAAGCCTAAAGCCCTAAAATCCTATGCCCGAAATCCCCAAACCCACAGCCCTAAACCATAAACCCCAAACCCTAACCCCTAAAACCCTCAACCCTGGCCTAAACCCGAAACCCTGACCCCCAAAAGACCCTAAACCCCAAACCCAAACCCCTAAAACCCAAAACCCTAAACCCTAAATCCTAACCCCTAACCCCTAACACCCAAAACCCTAAACCCTAAATCCTAACCCCTAACCCCTAACACCCAAAACCCAAAACCCTAAATCCTAACCCCTAACCCCTAACACCCAAAACCCTAAACCCTAAATCCTAACCCCTAACCCCTAATACCCAAAACCCTAAATCCCAACCCCTAACCCCTAACACCCAAAACCCAAAACCCTAAACCCTAAATCCTAACCCCTAACCCCTAACACCCAAAACCCCAAACCCTAAATCCTAACCCCTAACCCCTAACACCCAAAACCCTAAACCCTAAATCCTAACCCCTAACCCCTAACACCAAAAACCCTAAACCCTAAATCCTAACCCCTAACCCCTAACACCCAAAACCCTAAAGCCCAAACACTCTTCCTGAGTCCCTCTGGGCCGAACGGCATTGCGGCTCCGCACCGCCAGCGCAAGCGGACGCCTCAAAAGGCTTCCGTCTAGGGTTTAGGACTTATAGGGTTTATAGGGTTTATAGAGGGCTTATAGGGTTTTCTAGGGTTTAGGACATATAGGGTAGGGTTTATAGGGTTTAGTGTTTAGGGCTTCGGGTTTACAGGGTACAGGGTTTAGGGCTTACAGGGTTTAGGGCTTCGGGTATCTTGGGGCTTCTTAGGTCTGTCAGCGTTTCCCTAAGCTTCCCCCAGGGCCTGGAGGTTTCTCCTGGCAGTTTCTCAGGCTCCGGGGTGTGAGGGTGGGTAGTTAGAAGTGGGGTTATAAGTCATAATCATAGCTACCCCTACTTATAACCCCACTTGTAGCTACGCATGAACCTCCAAGTAGGGTTCGCGATTGAAGGTTCCAGGCTCTCTTGGCGAGGGTTTTGGGTGTGTGCTAGAAGGTCCGAAGAGCTTTTGGCTTCGGCTGAGGGTTGGGGGCATGCACAGAGAGCCCAATACCCCTTAATTAAGGCATATGGCTTAAATTATATAGGGCTTCATATTATGATTTAAGCTATATTCCTTAATTAAGGGGTATTGGGCTCTCTTGGTGAGTTCGGGTTTTAAGGTCCTAAACCCTAAATCCCCAAACTAAGCGTTTCGGCTTTCAGGCTTCGGGCTTAGTTCCTGCCACAAGGCGTTCAGGGTTCAGGATTTCGGGGTTCCCAGGACTTCAAGGTGTTTAGTGTTGTAAATTGGTTCTCGGTTTAGGTTTTTTTTGGCTTAGGGTTTTTCTTACCGGCTTTGAGGCTTCCAGGATTCGTACTACATTTGGATCCCCTATTCTCGGAAACTCCCATACAGGTCTTCTGAGGCTGTGAAGACGGCAGTCGGGGCTGTGTGGCTCAGTCAGGGAATGAAGTTGTTAGTCGTTGGCGTTTCTGGTGTGATAAAGGCTTGGGTGGTTGCTCTGAGTTCATGTATGAAGATAAGCGCTCTTAAGGCTTACGGTAAAAATAATTACGGAGCGGCGTTTCGAGTTATACATGGGGTCTCAAGGCTTGAAGTCTGGGATTTGTCGGCCAGATGCTGAACACAAGTTACTGGGCTTTTAAGTAACCAGGGAGAAAAAGCAGAAACTTTTATTTCATAAGGGTTCCTTTAAGAAAAAGTATTAAAGTATGATACTCCAAAGCCCAGGTTAGGCTTCATGTGGTGATCGAATTGCAAGGCTCTCATGCATTGCCTCACCGGATGTGGTCATTCGAGGCCGAAATTCCAACCCTGCCGACTCTGGATGATAATAAAGGTCGATATGGATGAACACACAACCTGAAACAACACCCGCCAATAATTTGTTGGCAACTGAAGCCCCCATTCTACCCGGGTCAAACCACCTTTGCGAGGAGGAACCTTAACCCTTAACCCAGACGAAACGTTCCAGGACCCGCAATTTTGTGCCCAAAAACCAACCAGCAACCCTAGGATCTCGCGTAACCCAACAGACATCCCAGCCCTAAACCGTAAACCCTAAACCCTAAACCCTAAACCCTAAACTCTAAACCCTAAACCCTAAACCCTAAACCCTAAACTCTAAAGCTTGTTTTTGCGTTCGTCAGGCTCGCGGCTCGTAGGACGAGTACTGCTTTGGATCGGCCTTGTACTCACAGGCCTGGCAGGATCCTTTAAGGGTTCCTTTAAGGGATCTATAAGGGTTCTGTAGGGTTTAGGGCTTTAGGGTTTTGGGGCTTTAGAGTTTAGTGTTTCAGAGTTTAGAGCTTAGGGTTTTGAGGTTTAGCTTTCCGAGAATATGTAGGGGTACTATATTTGGGGCCCTTGTAATACGGATCCGATTGTTCAGGGTTCTATATTCGGTTCCCCATTTCTGAGTTTCCAGACTCCTCTGTCTGTGCCTTGCTCCGGTACTTCCTTTGGTGCATCTACTATTCAAGGTGCTGCTTCAGGGCTCCCCATGTTCTGAAGCAACCTTCTGGGGCAAGGGTGACCAGGAGGCCAAGATGTTGGAGATGGGCAACACGCGCTGAGTGAGATCGGAGTTTCCTCCAACTGAACCCAAAGCTGAACCGCAAAACCTGCACCTGCAGATATCAACACGAGGCGAAGCTACGCTTCATGTCTTGAATTTCAGCTCGTCGGCCACTTCAAGCCCGTAAGCAGAGATTCTTAAGCCGTACATGCTCAAGCATGGAAAAAGACGAAGTCTTGGAAGCTTCGGCCGCCCCCCCCCGTCCTTCTTGATGGCAACCTGCAGCTTCTGGGGATCTGCAAACCTGTGGCAAAACATCTGGGTAGGGTGCTTTCGAAAACTTTAGGATTACGGTTGAGGCCTTCAACCCAAACTCTTTGTATGTACGTGCCACATTTTGGGTACGAAGGCTGGCCAAGGATCTGCCGTCAGTGCATCCTGCAGAGTGTTCGATCCCAGTGATCGACTGCTATGCTAGGAATACTCTCGATCTTCGATGTTCAACAGCTGCCAGGAGCTCCTTCCTAAGGCTCATCTACCTCATGCGTGAGAGGGCTGTCAAGTAGCCCTGTAAATTGACCCGAGTTGTGAACACCCGTCCGCTGCCTGTTCAGAGCCAGTAGATCCAAGCTGTTCCTCGGTGCATCATCGTAGTCCTTGCAGGACGTCGCCCTAAACACGAGAGACATGTTAGGGCTGAAACACCAGACCTTCGTTCCCTTTACGGCTTGATGACAGGAACTATGGTGTGCTTACATGCACACATACATACATACATACATACATTATACATACATACATACATACATACATACACGATGCTACCTGCTGACAGAAAGCTGCTCTTCAAGAACCCTCGCCTCTCTCGCTCTCGTCTCTGCCTGTCTCGGAGAGGTGATCAAATCTCTCGAGTACTTCAACGTTCGCAGTAAATCAACGTTCGCAGAACACTGAGTGATCTCCTGAACTAAGGTTCGTGCGATTTGCTAGCTGTTCAGTTCTGTTTTGCCAGCCAGCAGGCGGAAACAGGTAGGCGGGGTAGTTCACAATCAGGGTTCGGTAAAAGGCTACGGCTACTACTTCCGGGCCACGACTACTGCGAGGGCTTGATAAAGGCCCTAAGCAGGAAGGTATGGTTCGGGTTCGCGGCGCGGCAGGCGTCGATGGATGACGAAACTGGTACTCCCCGAGCTATCGGATAGACCCGAAACTTGGCGTGGAACGCCAGGAGTCTCGTCGCGATCTTCATGCTTTAACAGACAGGTGTCACCGACCTGAAACCACGACTCAAGAATCGCGAGAACCAACTCAAGCCGAACTTTACCCCACAGCCGAAGATATGACTGCTATGGCTGTGGTGGTCAGATTAATGCTTCTGCTTTGGTCACTAGCAACAAAGCCTCAAACCTGACACACTACAAGCCCTCACCCTCGACCCTTGAGGCCGCTAGCACTCCACCGAACCGGCATTCATGCGCCTGAGAAAGAGATATGGCCTGCAACCGAAAAGCCCTCGCGGCAACCTGATACTAAACCTGTCAATTTATCATACACGTATGCATGCATGCATGCATGCATGCATGCATGCATGCACGCATGCATGCACGCATGCGTAAAGATATACTTATTATGTATACTAATACTCTGTCTATATAGACTGTGTAATAATATGTCATGTTGTACCCTCAACATCAACTACCAGACTGCACCCTCGGCTTTCGCCCCGCAGACTCCGTCTCCAAACACCCGATCCGCCAGAACCCGGCCGCCGGTCCGTCGCGTACCGGGCCCCCCCGGGATGCCCTTCAGGTTCCTGCAAAGGGCGGAGGGGTTGGTGGTTTAGGGGTTTAGAGGTTTGGGGTTTGGGTTTATAGGGGTTTAGAGGTTTAGGGTTTAGGGGTTTAGAGGTTTGGGGTTGGGGGTTTAGGGGTTTAGAGGTTTGGGATTGGGGGTTTAGGGGTTTAGAGGTTTGGGGGTTTGGGTTTAGGGGTTTAAAGGTTTGGGGTTTGAGGTTTGGGGTTGGGGTTTAGGGGTTTAGAGGTTTGGGGGTTTAGGGGTTTAGGGGTTTAGAGGTTTGGGGTTTGGGTGTAGGGGTTTAGAGGTTTGGGGTTGGGGTTTAAGGGTTTAGAGGTTTGGGGGTTTAGGGGTTTGGGGTTTAGGGTTCTGGGAATTTAAGGGTTTCGGGGTCTGGGGTTTAGGAATTTTGGGTGAGGGGTCTAGGGTTTAAAGGTGCTTGAGGGCGAAAGTTTGGGGGCTGAAGGGTTTGGGGTTCGGTCTGGGTTTTACTGGTTGAGGTTTGAGATTCAACGGGTCTACTTGGAGAAACCACGGATGCATGATGTTGGGGTTGCTCTCTCGGGAGCAAGAATCTAGAGTGCCCTAGAATCTTAGAATGAATTTGGGGCGTCTGCTGGAGAACCTGGGCTGTCTTTGGGCTGAAGCTGTTCGGGAAACAGTCTTGGTGAGTTTGGACTTTGAGGGCTCAATCTCCCAAGCTGAGTTTTGGGCAGCCGGGGACATTTGGGGTAGATGAACATGACGGGACTGATAACAAGTGACAACAGCAAGGCTGGGAATTAGCCGAAATGGGAATCGTAGTCGCAACAAAACTCAAGCCCACGGACATTTTTGAGACCTCGTTGCCTTAGGGCTGCTGCTGCGGGTTTACGAATTAACCTAAACCCTAAACCCTAAACCCTCAACCCCAAACCCCGAAACTCCGACCTCGCAAACTTTATACTGCTGCAGAATCATGAAGGCATTAAGCCGTAAACCCTGAAGCCTGCGCCCTAAACCCTAAAGAGAGATGCTCTCCGACTCGACATGCCTCATCTTCGTCGCTGGTGTCTTCCTCCGGTGCGCGGAAAAACTCACCAAGGGATTGTTCCCCAGGGTTAGGTTCAGGGCCCAAGGCTTGATATTAGACAGAACAAACCTTACTGAGAGCGCATATATAGAGCTCCGAATGTATCAATCCATTGTTTCCCCTTGGGGTATGCTTCCTCAGTGCAGGCTCCGACGCGTAGTGCAAGTCATCGAAACTACGATGTACTTGGTGCTAATCCTTTGGGAGAGGCAGCTGCAATGAATGATAACCAGCGGTTATACAAAGCCCATAGCTCCTAAGTCCCGCAGCGACATGGATCCCGCATCTATTTTTTATTCGGCCCTATATACCTACTGCTAGGAACCATTTATCCCTTTTCTGCAATGAGGTTAAATACAGAACCCGGGCAGCCCGATTCTTTACGTAGTTTCAGTCTTCACACTTGTTGCGTTGAGTTTAATCTTGGCCCGGAAAAAGTATGGTTTTAGGAGTCTACGGCGCAAGGTTAAATCCAGCCCCGGAAACATGCGGACTGCCTCACGTGGCCGTGTCCGCGCGCCACTCTCCAACAAATGTGCCTTGGCTGCTTAGGGCGCAAAGCGGCCACTTTGGCAGTCTGGCCTCAGCTATGCTATGATAAGGATTGCAATCTCGCTTCGAATAGCCGAAGACTCCTCAGACACAGTGACAGATCGGAGTCAGATCGAGGGGTTGGCTGTGACGTACGTAAAGAAATAATTACGTGTCAACGAGGAGGTCAAAGACTGCCCCTGTCCGAAGATTGTGCAGCAAAGGACCAAAGTTTGGCAAGCGTGTGGTCCCTGTTGTCAGGATAGGCGATGGCAGCAACATAAAGTTCGCAACAGCGGAGCCCTGGCTCGTGGATCGTAGGCGACGATCGTCGGAAACAGATCCAGCAAAACACAGAGGTGATCAACAACAGCATGATCGCGACCATGCGACAAATTCACACATTGTCGTCCCGTCCGTACATAAAAAGCAATCTGTTTCAGTGGTTCGAAGTTCAGGACATGTAGAAGCCCACTGCAATGTTTACACTGCATCGTTCGTGCACAAAGGTGCGAGAAATCAAGGGCTCCAGGATGGTGATGAACATGACATCACAATGGCAAAGGGGTACACGGATCAGTACCAGGTGCCGAAAGTATTGAAGCCGACCTTTGGAAAACAAGTTCGGGCCTTGAGCACCGCTGGAGCCGCTTTAACCCAAGATTCGGAAGTGCCGAAAACGAATTCAGGTCTGCAGCATTACTTGGGCTGAGAGTTGGTGGTTCAGGGTTTCATGACTCCAGGGTCAATGTTTGCGGACAAGTTTTCGGTTGCACAACTGCTGCGCCGTGCAAAGCTAACAAAAACGACGCCAAAAGTTTATCGGTCGCCTCGTAAACGGCTTCTCCAACATCTCTAGGCTACCACATCCAAGACATCAAGCCCTGGCCATCCGGGCCACAACGCAATATTGGCATTCCTCTAACAGGCACAACCGCACAATGCTGCCCCTGCGGCGCTTGGTGCCTCAAAAAGGGCGTTGCGCGGTGTCCTTCAACAGTCCTAGTGACATGGCTTACTGTTAACTCGTCGCCTGATCGCACCGCTGGCAGATCTACAAACTGCTGGGGTCTGATCATCCAGTGTTGAAACGGCCGTGGGGGTTGCAAGCTTCTGCTAAACGTGTCAACTGCAACAGTCTTGAATGCGAGAAGTACGATAACTAATTTGCTGGACTGTCCCTGAACACAGACGTGTAGAAACATTGCACAAACTCCACTCTAGCTATGAAGTCTCGAAACCTTGAACATCCTTGAACCGTACAGAGCTTAGGATCACACCTAAACCTTCGACCTCCATCAGTTCCATCAGTTGCATCGACGGGTATGGGAAACCTAGGACTTTGCGTCCACAAGGACTCTTCATTCAGAATAATGGAGTCTTAAGGGCCTTGGGTTCAAGGTTTAGGGCTTGGGGTTGAAAGAAGGGCTTAGCGTGTGCATGTGCAACCCCTTCAATGCAGCTTTGGTCACCCCTAGTGCATCCTCATTGCGCACACACTTTCAAACTCTCTGTCTCTCTCTCTCTCTGCATTTGTCAGCCTCCCAGCCTTCCGGAATCTGTGGCACGAGAATCCCATGTGAAGCCCTACACCCATGTTATACGAGTCATTCTAACAATAAACTCAAGATAAGACACCTCTAGTCTCCAAACCCTAAACCCCTAAACCCTACCAGTAAAACCCTAAACCCCCATAAGCCAACAATAACAGCTCAACCCTAAACTAAACCCCTAAATCCCCAAACCCTAAACCCCTAAACCCTAAAACGCTAAACCCCCAAACCCAAGACCCCTAAACCCTCAACTTAAGAGAGCCGGGCGCTGCATTTGCCGGCGGCGAGCGTAGCTGCAGTCAATGCAGCAGGCTCCGGAACGAGCGACCGCACGGCTCCGCGCGTGCTGGAAATAATAGAATTATATGACCCTAAACCTTGGGAAGCATTAAGCGGTCGCAACCTAGGATTTTGGGTCCTTCCCGGAAGCGGTCTGCCCGCATGGCCCCCCGTAAGGGGAGAAACTCCCGTAAGGGACAAAGCACCCTCCCTCCCTTTCCGTAATTAAGCTTTCCCGCAATATGCTGCCCGTAAGAAGCCTCCCCGTAAGGGACCTTCCCGTAACGGCCCAGCCTTTCCGGTACGCGTCCTTAGGTCAAAAGCCTCCCTGTAAGGGGCCTTCCCGTAAGGGCCCGTATGGGCTTCTCCTGTAACGGCCAGGCCTTCCCGTAAGCCTCTCTGTGAAAGGACCCAACCTTCCCATAAGGGCGCGCCGTACGGGACAAGGGTCCATCAACCCTGATTAGAAACGGCCTTTTCGGTTTATGGTCCCGTAAGAACCCCCCGTAAGGGACCCTTCCTGTAAGGTCGCTCCCGTAAGAAGCCTCCCTCCAAGTAAAGGCCTCTTCGTTGTCCTTTTTTGGGAAGGGACCCAGAAGGTCCCGTTAGAACCCCCGTAAGGGACCTTTCCCGTAACCGGAAGGGCGGCCAAGCCTGATTATAAACGGCATTCTTTTTTTTTGCGGCACACAAGCAGAAATTCCGGCTCGAATTAAGGTCCCCTAAGAACACCCGGTAAGGGACTCTTCCCGTAAGCTTTCCCGTGTCGCCTTCTCGGTGAAGGGACCCACGTACCCTTCCCGTAAGCTTTCCCGTAGGGGTGGCAACCTCAACCCGCCAGTACCATTCCAAGCCAGTGGGCCGGTCTCCAGGCAAGCCCCCTTGATAGGGAGGTTGGGGGGTAGAAAAACCCTAAACCCGACCAAGGTCATACACTGGGTGGGTGGGTTGGGTGGCTGAGTGAACCTAGGCGAGCACCACGCCACACGTCTTGCGTGGTTGTGCGAGCGGAACGTCTGACACGCCCCCCAAACCCTAAATCCCTGAACCCTAAACCCCTTAATCGTAAACCCCTATAGACCCCAAACCCCTAAACCCTAGACCCGACAACGCGCGCCTTAATGACCATGGGGTTTTGGCACGGTCCATGGGTGCATAAGATTTGCAAAACGCTTCAAACGTGGGGTTGTGCGCACTTTTTGATGTTTGAAAAGGTGGTTTGTTTTGGATGCTTGGAAATTACCGTTGTTATCCAGGGTTTTGTGTGTCGAAGCACGAGAACACCGGCCCCAGTGCGAGATTTCTAACCTTCCGAATGCGAGTTTTGCAGCCGGCCTGTTTTTGCACAACTTTATTCTTGTTCGTGGCGCCTGCCAACCGACTAAGGTCCGTCGACAGCCGCTTTGGAGTATTGAAACGGAAATTAAAGGAAAAGCGATGATTATGATGGTGGTGATGATGATGCACATGTTGATGCTGCGAAAGTACTGTTATTACCCGGGTTTTGTGTGTCGAAGCACGATGATGATGATGATGATGATGATGATGGCCTGCATATTGATGATGTTCCTGGGGATGGTGGCGAAGTTGACGTCATCAACACCCCCCCTCTCCAACCCCACTCCCCAAACCAGGGAAGCCTTAAACCATCAAACCCCATGGTCATTGAGGCGCGCGTTAGCCTAAACCCCTAAACCCTAAACCCCAAACCCAACCTAAGCCAGGCACAGCCAGAGCGAGGTCTGGAGTTCGCCTGGCGGAGCAGAGCTTTCCCCTGGAGTGGTCCCGAGAATTCGACTAACTCCGACCTCATTAAACAAACTGTTATGGTTTAGGGTTGAGGGCTTAGGGTTTATAGGGTTTTAGGGCTTGATCACTTCCACCGTTTATAAACACCCCCTAATAATAGAAACACATTGGGGCGAGTCCTCCCGTAATCACCCCTGCCCTTTAAAACCTAATTTGCATTAGGGGGGTCTGGAGCAAGAGCAGGAGCAAGAGCCAAGGCAAGAGCAAGAGCTGGAGCAAGAGCAAAACCAGGAGCAAGAGTAAGAGCAAACGGAGGAGGAAGAGCAGGAGCAACCGCAAGAGCAAGAGCAGGCGCAGGAGAGAAGGAGCAAAAGCCTGTGCAGCAGCAAGAGCAAGAGCCCTCAAAAGTGGCAGTAGAGATAAAAAGAACCTCTAATAATAAAAACACTTTCCGAGTTTCTATTGAGAGTGGGGGGCCTGTTTAATATTAAGGGGAAAGGATTAGGGTTTTATGGATTTGGAATCCTACGCCCCAAACAAACAAACCAAAAACCGAGTAATCGGTAAAATTATGTCCGTTTTCAGACGTCGGCCGTGCTAAGCGTCCTCCTCTCGGCACCCCAAACGGAGGGACAAAGAGCCATGGCCCAAGCTCCAAACTCAAACCTTACTTTAGGGGCCTTAATGATTAGAATAGGGTTTGGGGGCATATTCTTCTATAGTGGTAACTTGGAGGTTCATGGGTAGTTGTAAATGGGGTGAAAAGTAGGGTAACTACAGTTATAAGCCGTTTTAGAGGACTTATAACCCTACGTCTAACTACCCATGAACCTCCAAGATTAAAGAACCCCCAAAACCCTGTTTGAATTATCAAGGCACCTACCTCAAACCCAATGAGACCGAGGCCTGAAGATGCTTTAGAGTTTCAGTAGGGTTTGGGGGTTATTTGGGGTTTGGGGGTTTGGGGTTTGGGGTTTGGGGTTTGGGGTTTAGGGGTTTAGGGGTTTAGGGGTTTAGGGGTTTTAGGGTTTAGGGTTTAGGGTTTAGGGCTTAGGGTTTACGGGTTTAGGGGTTAGGGTTTCGGTTTAGGGTTTAGAGTTAAGGGTTCAGGGGTTTAGGGATTAAGGGTTTAGGGTTTGCGGCTTAGGGTTTGCGGCTTAGGGTTTACAGGTTTAGGGGTTTAGGTTTAGGGCTTAGAGTTTGGGGTTTAGGGGTTTAGGGCTTAAAGTGAGCTCGTGATTATTAATGGTCCCCTCAATAGAGCTAAACTCGGCCCGGAACTCAATAATAAAAGGTCCCCTCAATAGAGCTAAACTCGGCCTGCACGTAATAAT
>BGNK01001292.1:28577-45489 GCA_003297005.1 Symbiodinium sp. clade A Y106 | reverse complement strand
CTGGTGAAAACTTCAGAGGCTACTGCTCCCCCTTGGCGAACACACAAATTCGAGAAGTGTACCAAGTTGTTTATCTGGAACTGGGATTCGTGAGGATTTCTTGGTCTTCAGATTCTATACGTTATGAGTTCCCAAGCCGCTCCCTCGCAGAACTCCGGGAGTCAGGAAGGGGCTCAGGAAGCCGAACGCGTGCGATTGAGCCCTGGGACAGCGGGTTTGTTGAACGGCTATGGGGCTGCNATGAGTTCCCAAGCCGCTCCCTCGCAGAACTCCGGGAGTCAGGAAGGGGCTCAGGAAGCCGAACGCGTGCGATTGAGCCCTGGGACAGCGGGTTTGTTGAACGGCTATGGGGCTGCTCAGCAGACTGCGCATTCAACCTCAGTGAGCTTCTCTACGAGGACAGTTGCCGAAGATCAGGTGTTGGCTTCGGGTCTTTCTGAGGAGCAGACCCTAGAGAGGGTAGTGGAGCTTCAGGGTGAATTCCATCAGGAGGTGCCTTTGCGCACCAGTGGTCCTATTCAGGAGCCTTCAGCTGGGAGTCAGGTTGCCGAGTCCGGGAGTTCTTCTGGAAAGGAGGTTTTTCATTCGGCGGGAAGAACAACGCCGCAAGACGGAACCCAGGTGGCTCAGCTGAGCCAGGACCCACGTCAACCTCAGCTGTTCGGACAGGAGGCTGTGCTCCGCTGGGCACAGATGGAGAGGGAAGCCCCTCTCATCTATGGAGGCGGAGGCGTTCCTCATTCCGGGGCAGCAAGGTCGGACTCTTCGGGCTTCAGTGCTGGTGAGATTCAGGCGGAAGTTCATAGACAGCTGGAGCTAGTTCGGAGAGAGCACACTGCACAGATGAGAGCTTTGGCAGCTGAGAATGAGTTTTTGAGAAACCGAGCTGTAGCAGCTGAAGGCCGAAGGCCTCCAGAGTCTGTAGCGCTAAGCTTGGGGAATCAGGCTGCGAAGGTGATGGGTTGGTTTGGTTTAGGTCAAGGGGCGTTTTCGTCGTTCGTGCCTGAAAGCCCGAGTACCCCAAACCCCCAGCCACTGCCAGGAGTAGGTGTGCAGCCAGGTCAGGTGCCAATGCAAGGTGCACTTCCACAGACTTCAGGTGTGCAGACAGGTCAGGCGCCAATGCCAGGTGCACTCCCACAAGCTTCAGGTGTGCAGACAGGTCAGGTGCCAATGCCAGGTGCACTCCCACAGGCTTCAGGCGTGCAGACAGGTCAGGTGCCAATGCCAGGTGCACTCCCACAGGCTTCAGGTGCGCAGCCAGGTCAGGTGCCGACGCCAGGTGCACTCCCACAGGCTTCAGGCGCGCAGACAGGTCAGATGCCAATGCCAGGTGCACTTCCGCAGGCTTCAGGTCACGTGTCAGGTGCACTTCCGCAGGCTTCAGGTCACGTGCCAGGTGCACTTCCGCAGGCTTCAGGTCACACGCCAGGTGCACTTCCGCAGGCTTCAGGTTCTGTGCTAGGTGCACTTCCGCAGGCTTCAGGTCCTCAGTCAGGCCACACGCCAGGTGCACTTCCGCAGGCTTCAAGGTGGTGAGGGGTCGGATGGTCTGTCTACTTCGCAAGCAGGAGCCTCACAACAATGGCCTTGGCAGGGACTGGTGCAGAAGGCACTTGACGCTAGTGGCCTGAACCAGGTTACAGGCACCCAAGGACTCTCCCCAGCTAGATGCGGCTGGCATCCTAGCTGGGATCCAGGCATTGCTGGCTCAGCAAGGCGGATCGTCTCCAACCAGTGATGAGAAGGCTGAGCAGGTGAAACACTCGTGGTCGGAGTTGCCCAAGCTTCCAGAGTTGGGCCCAGAGTCCTCACTAGCGTTCTCAGATTGGGTTCACATGATAGCCCCTCTTGTGGAAGACATGTCGACCACCAGCTCTGTGTACTGGGCTCTTCTCAAACGTGAAACGGAGGACTGGTACAGAACGTATCTGGTCTCTGATCCAATGGCAAGGCTCCAGCTTCAACCTTCGGCAAGTGCCCAGTTGCTTTCGTCAAAGTGGAGCAGGCTGAGCAAAAGGTTGGAGGCGTTGCTGATCACAGCCTCAGAGCTGATTCAGGGGAGGGTCAAGTCACCGCTCCACCTCCTGTGCAGGCTTCATGTGTTGTATGCACTTGGAGGGGTGCAGGAGCGAGAGCACTCACTGCGCAACCTCCAGAGTCCCGGAGTTGCCGGGAACGCCCAGGCCGCATTGGAGTCCCTCCGCCAGTGGAGGAGATGGCTCTCAAGAACAGAGTCGTTAGGTGGGTCCTTACCCGACCCGGTGATCCTGGTGAAGGCCCTCCTGACCATAGTCAAGACTGTTCTTGAGGGCAACGCTGAGGTTCAGTTCAGGGTTGGACTCGTTAAGGCGGCTCTGAAAGCTGAAACAGCTCCTAGCTTGGAGGTGGTGCACCAGCTTCATGCAGCACTCCTGTCAGAGGTGGAAGTGCTGGCTAGGACGCAGACCTTAAAACCGAAAGCCCAGGCCTCAGCAGCGGCAGTCAGTGCTGGAGAAAATCCGCCTCCAGGACCCAAGGCCGCGCCTACAGGTGGAGGTAAGGGAGCGTCGAAGGGGGAAGGTCAGTCCTCCAGGTCCCCGGACCCCGCGATTCCTGTTCCTCAGGGAGCCTGCCATTTTTATGTTCAAGGGATCGGTTGTAACCGGGGTGACAAGTGTCGCAACGCTCACAACTGGCAAGATATCCCTCCAAGGGAGAAGAAGTCTCGATGCATGTCCTGTGGAGGCGTGGGTCATCAAAGGGCAGCCTGCCCTCGTGCACCTTCTTTGGCGAAGCCGGCTCCACCGGCACCGCCTCGCAAGCCTGAGAGACCCGAAAGGGCGGAGAAGCCAAAGGCGGCAGCAGTAGCAGCTACTCCGGCTGCCAGCTCCAATCAGGTTCAGGCCCTCTTGGAGGATGCGGCAAAGGTGCTCAAGACTATCCAAGGTGCAGGGGTTCCAGGTCAAGGCTCCGAGAGGCTTGAGACCTCTGCGCCGAAGGCCGCTTCCAACGCATCACCGGTGTTCCAAGGCACCCCTGTTACTGTGTCCTCCTTGCAGAGTCACTTGGACGCTATCCGCCAGGCCATTCCCGAACCTCAACCACCACCAGAAGTTGTAAAGGTGTCAGAGGTTTGCCCAGCCGAAGCGAAGGGTGTGGAGCAGACCCGGATGAGGCCACGGGGCTTTTGGACTCAGGAGCCACCCATGCGGTGAGGGCAAGAGAGCTCAAAGACCAGGAAGTTTCTGCTACGGAGGTGGTGTTGGCCGGTGGGGCCACGCAGTCCTTGCTCCAGAATCGTGGAGGGACTATCCTCACAGAAGGCCCCTCTCAGCCGATTGTTCCGCTGGGAAGCTTGGTCACTCAGCTGGGCTGCACTGTAAGCTGGACCCCCAGTCGCCTCACTGTAAAGCATCCGGTTTTTGGGAAGCTTAGGGTGAAGGTTCGTAATGGGTGCCCGGTCGTGACAGAGGCAGAGGCCCTAGAGCTGATTCAACAACTAGAAGAAAAGAGGCTTAGTAAGCTCCTGTCTCAAGTAGTGGAAACGGAGGCGATCCTTAAGGCCCTCACCTCTAGGGTTCCCTTGACCACTGCCATCACCCGTGCGCGAGTAGCCGGTTCGCGCGCCGACATCATGCAGACGGCTCTTTTAATGCGGGGTGTTTGAGCACCGGCAGCTCTCAACGATTGCCACGTCAATCCCAACCGAGGAGCGTGAACTCCGGAGGATCCTTAAGTCCCTCCCTCTGCCCCGCCGAAGGCGTCGAGCTCTGGAATCCTCAAAGGATTGGTTCATCAATGTCGGGTTTGGCAAGGAAAATCCCCATCTCCAGGAGACTGTTATGGCCCGCGTCCAGAGGCACAGGTGTTGCATATTGATCTGAGCAAACCACATCAGTGGAACTTAGATTCGGGGTCGGACTTGTGGGCCATCTTGGCCAGGGCAGCGATCAATGGAAGGGTCATCACCATCTCTGCTGAGGTGGCCTCGAGAGTCCCTCTCCTGACCCAGATTTCCTGGATGTGGGCCGTGGCATCCGGAGGCCGGGGCTATACGATCCCAATTGATGCCACATCCGGCAATCCCAAGGTCTTTGATGAGCATTGGCGGGCCCAGTTTCAGAGTTGGAGTTGCCTCAGAAGATTTGAGGCGCTGTACGGAAGGGTGGCGGGGGTCACTAACTGCCGCAGTGAGCAGATGGAGTCCTCGCTGGACTACCAGGAGTTCCAGCGAAGCGTCCTGGAATCGTTCATTCCTCAGCCGGCCCAGCCGGTTTTGGAGGAGGAGCTTCGGGCTATCGATCGGAATGTCCGAGAGGCCCTGAGAACTGCCACCAGCCAGCCAGCCTCGGGGGCGCAAGAACCGAACTGTGAAGGGATTGTGGAGGAGGAAGGCCCGAGCGCGTCCGCCATGGACGCGGGAGCCTGGAGACGCCACGTGGCGAACGGACACCTTCCGTTCAACCAAAAGTGTCGGGCTTGTGTGATGGGGTCGGGTGTAGGGTTGCAGCATCGCAAGGTAATGTACCCCACCTCCTTCTCCTTGTCCTATGATGTCCTAGGGCCTATTCAAAAGGGGATCTTTGAGGATTCGGTTGCCTCCCAGCCCAGGCACAAGTACGCCCTAGTAGGAGCCTATCGCGTGCCGGAGGAGGTCGTCCAGAAGACCTGGGATCCTAAGAAAGACCTCAAGGAACTGTTTTCCCTACCAGTCCTTGAGTTGGCTGCTGCCGGAACCTATCTCGAAAGGGATTCAAGGACGGACCCGCGGGGCCCAAAGACGAGGAGGTGCTACCACCTCTCCCCGAGGTGCCTGAGGAGGAGGAAGGCATGGGAGATGAGGAGTGGGCGCAAGCCCACGATGATCTGCAGGAGTCAGAGGTGAGCCTCAGAGCCACAGGAGGAGTTGGAACAGGCCGCTGAGGCCTTGCGTGATCCGGTTCCCCAGGTCGTGTTGCGCTTTGTCAGGCCCATGACCTCTCGAAAGCGCCCTTCCGTCATGCCAGCTCTCCACTCCATGGTCCAGGAGATCAACAAACTAGGATTTCCGGTCAAGAATGTTCACTCAGATCAGGGCCGGGAGTTCTTGAGTGACTCCCTGAAGCAGTGGTTGTCACAGCTCGGGGTGCGAGTCACCATGAGCGAAGCTCATGATAAACGGGCTAACGGTTTAGCAGAGCGCATAGTGGGATGGAGTAAGCAAAGGGCAAGGTGCTTGTTGAACAGTGCGGAGCTGCCGCCCAACTTGTGGCCATACGCCATGACGCATGCCACTGCAGCCCATCAGGCCCACCTGGTAGGAGATAAGCCCCTTCCCTACTTCGGTAAGCCTGTCATCTTCAAGAGGCCCATGCTACCCGGAAACTACAAGCCGTGGGACCATTGGTCAGAGGGTAGATACTTGGCCCCGTCAACCCTAGTGCCCGGGGGTCATTCGGTTCTAAAGGAGGATGGCAATACCACCGTAGTTAAGAACTTCAGGCATGACTTGGTGAATCCGGAGGAGATAGTCCGAGCTGAAGATTGGGGACTCCAGGAGGCCAAGGAGGTGGTGGAGGACGCTTCATCATTGGAGGCGGAGGCACCAGACCCACTCTTTCCGGAGTTATTCGATGGAGACCTTCTTGAGGGAGTGGACCGGGCAGCCAAGCGCACTTGGCCCAGCAGCCATAATTTTGGATTCTCCTCCCCGTAGCCGCCTCAAAGGAAAGGGTCCTCCTATCAGGCCCAAGGTTGCAATGCTCAGGGAGTTGGAGGAACCTGATGAGATCACCGACACCGAGGCCCAGACAATATCCTCGGCACAAATTTCCTCCCTAGGCTCGTCTTCCAGCGGACCTTCGCGAGTCGGTCCGATCACCCACCCCGAGGCAAACCAAGGACCTGTACGACTTGGGGGTCCGGGAGGTGGGCGACCTGAACTACGTGTTCAGAGCGGATCTGGTGGAGGAAGGTTGGACGGATTATGAAGCTACGGTGTTCTTACACGAGTGCGGGCTGATTGCTCCAGCCCAAAGGTCAGAGAATCCTCGGAGTGCAGGGTATGCAGAGGCTAGAGTTGGGTTGATAGGTAGGCCAGACCCGGACCCTATAGGACCCTCGGTGCCAGGGCCCGAGCCGGCAGGGAAGCTAGGGAGCGTGCAGAACAGCATGCGCGAGCCGCGCCACCCGATCACTCTGACGCCGAAGCAACGGCGGGCTCATCTGAGCCTCCCGATCCCAGACACGATCCTCGCATTACTCGTCCGGTCTTAGACCAGCTGCCCGCAAGGTTCTATGACGAGGTGATTGTAAATCAGCCTATTAGCCGAGACCTCCAGGTCCTTCTGTTCCCGAGCCTCAGGGAAGAGCTTTCTACAGCGGGGCCATGCGTAGGGGAGGCATCTCCTCCCTCCGAAAGAGCTGCGGAGAGTTCCCAGACACGATTAGGTGTCTCACCAAGCTACTTAGGAGAGCTTTTCCCCACATGATGTTCAGCTCCCTAGCACTCCTTGAAGATGTGAAGGCCGGGGCCCATCGTGACTCAAGGAATGAACAGTATCCCAACCTCTTGCTCTCCCTCACCAGGTTTGAAGGAGGTGCCGTATGGGAGGAGAACGAACTAGGGAATGTTGTGAGACCAGTAAAGGGCCAACCTACGACGGGCAGGCTGTTGGATGTTTCAACGGGCCCTCAGGTCCTCCAAGCGCACTCCAAGTTCCACCAGACGGAGTCTCTAGGTTAGAATTCCTTAGTGAGGACCAAAGGAATAAACTTCGGGAATTGGGTTTTGTCATGCCCGGGGATGCCACCAGAGGAGAAGAAGGCGGCCAGTGTCTTCCGGGCCCGGCACCAGTCGAACTCCGAAAGGTAGAGGCAATTCCTTTGGCCCAGGATTTTGATACCTGGAGAGGGAACTACGAATTCACGATCGTTCCTGAGTCGAACTTCCGCACTTACCTTGCGGGTCGTCGAGAGCGAGAGGACTGGGAAAGGGCAGTTGAGGGCCACACCTGGTACCGAGGAGGAACGATCATCGATGAAGCTGCCCAAACCATGTTCCGGGCAGATGAGACCCATGAAAGGTTGGCCGTGGCAGCGGTAACAAGTGGGGTTCTTCAACAAGGGATCCATAATGGAGATATGATCCTCCGTGAGTACCTCCAGGACCCGCGGGACCATGGGCCCAGTGACCCCTCGGAGCCAATGCCTACATGTGAGCTTCTTGGGCAAGTAAGGAACCTGTATGCTGATCCNCCTCCAGGACCCGCGGGACCATGGGCCCAGTGACCCCTCGGAGCCAATGCCTACATGTGAGCTTCTTGGGCAAGTAAGGAACCTGTATGCTGATCCCCGGAGTCACCGGGAATATCACAGAGGATTCAGGTTGATAAGAACGGTTGAAGATGTTGATGGGCAGGGGAACTACATAGGAGACCAGTTCTTCTTGATTCGGTGCCGAGTGGAACCCAGCCAACGTGAGCAATCCATCGCCGATGTGGACATAATGTCCAGGGTGTTGCGCAGAGGCGACAGGAGACACAGAGCCTCTTATGAAGGGTCTGATGGAAACTACTACTTCTCGTGCATACCTCTCCTTCACCCTTCTGCCCACCGCCATGGGAGCACCGCCTCAGCCTCGGCCTCCAAGCAGTTCCCAACCGGCAGCGAGAGCCCTCACGTGTCTAGGGAGCTCAGAGCTCCAGGCTGAAGAGCCCACAACCAACCAGGCCCGACAGGCGGCTCAAGAACTGGCTCCGCCGCTGCGTCTTCCCACCATTCCAGTGGTGAAGATCAACCCTGCTGTTCTCATTCCAGCCTCTCTTTTGCTTCCCGTCTCCCAGCCTCAAGCCAACCCCGTGTCCAGGATGCACCGCGCAGAGCGGCATCTGGAGCCGCAGGCTGGGAAGCTAGAAGTGTATACAAAGGACGTCGAGTCCAAACTAGAAGGCTTGGGTGAAGGTCTACTTGAGACCACCTACACCGTGTCGCCAGCCGAGGCCAGGAAGCACGCCGACAGGTGGAAACCGGCTCTTCAGGAGGAGATAAGTTCCCTGGAGAAGAAGGAGGCCATAATCCGGCGCCGAGGTCCAGAGGCACAGGCGTTGCGTTCAGACCCCTCTTGCACCACCCTTCATGCAAAGGGAGTCTACACCGTCAAACCCGGAAAGTTCAAGAAGGAGGGCCCTAAAGAAAAATACCGGAGCCGTGCACGAATTGTGGCATGCGGAAATGAGTCGAAGTTCACTGATGCTTCAGACTTGTATGCGGCAGGAGTTGCAGGAGATGTCTTGAGGGCCTCCCTGCTCAAGGCTGGGGCTTCTGGATGGAAGGCCTTCGGGACAGACGTCCACACGGCATTCCTCTTAGCTCCCCTAGGAACCTCCCGCCGATACCTCCTCCAGCCCCCTGCAATCCTTCAGGTTCTAGGACTGGTTGAGAAAGATGAAGTTTGGGAGGTAGGCCGCGCCATCTACGGCCTCCGCGAGTCGCCAAGGTGGTGGACCGAGTACAGGAATAAAGCACTATCCTCGCTCAAGTTCAAGGTCATGAATCCCTCCACTCAGGAGCTCGAGGAGTGTCACCTCGAACAAGGGACCACAGAGTCCAATATCTTCAAGATAAGGGGCCCCCAGAATGAGCTTAAGGGACTTCTGGTCTGTTATGTAGATGACTTCTTGATGTTGACCTCTGCGGAAGTAGCTGATGCTCTCCACGGAGCCTTGAGTGATCAGCTCAACTGGGAGCTGGACCCACTCCAGGAAGCAACTAAGAACGATCCTTTGAAGTTTCTTGGGGTAGGGATAAGACCACTTGACCAAGGGCAGGGCTTTGCGCTTGAGCAGCAAGCATACATCGAGGAAATGCTTGCCCGGAATGGGTTTTCGGATAAAGGGAGTAGTGTTGTATGCCCCCGTGAGATGCTGGAGGAAGGAGAGCCCGAAGACCCAGAGTCGCGATCCTATCCTGAGGATCTCAAGACCGCCCAACGTCTCACGGGCGAGCTGCTGTGGCTCGCGCAAAAGAGCCGTCCGGACATAGCATTTGTTGCTCAGTGGATGGCAGCACACGTCACCTCCCGTCCAAGCCACGTTGCCCGAGTAGCTCACCGAATCTTTAAGTTCCTTGAGCGATCTAAGGGTCAACTCTTGGAACTAAGGCCACGGGCCAATCGAGGCCTTGAAGTCTTTACAGACGCGTCGTTTGCCCCATCGGGGAAACATAGTCAGGGTGGGGTCCTGGCAAAATTCCTCGGAGGAACTCTGATGCAATTTCCTCAGCGGAGGCTGAGCTTCAAGCCTTGAGTGAGGGAGCGGTCTACGCCCAGTCGCTGCAGGCTGCGCTGCACGACGTTGTGGACGAGGTACCAGCCATCACCTTGATGTGCGACTCAACCTAAGGGGGTTCAAGCCAAAGGACCCGCCACCTTCAGGTGAGAGCAGCTGCCCTTACCCAGCAGATAGGAACTGTTATGTCCTTTGAGCATTGCCCAGGTGATGTGCAGTGTGCAGACCTCCTTACCAAGCCTCTCGGAGGATCTCGCCTGCAGGAACTCTCCGCCCTCGTCGGACTCAGCGCCCAAGAGGAGGAAGTAGAGAGGCCTTCGTTACGAAGGGTTGAGGTCGCGACCACCTGTGGAGAAGCAGCCTACGTCCGGGCAAGACACCGAGGAAGAAGAGATCCCAGGAATCTCTAGTGACGCATATATCTACATAGCCCTAGTTGTGGTTGTGATAGCCATAGTTGGGCTTTGGGAAGGACTCAAGGTTGCTGGGAGAGCTCTCCAGCCTGGACCGAAGCCCTCCATAAGAGCCTTGAGGAAGCGAGACCGCCTCGAGAGGACAGTAAGGGAGGCCTTGGACGAGGAGGTCACGTCAGCGACCCCCTCCTCTTCCGGACAGTCCGGGAGGCGAAAGAGGAGATCTTCCTCTCAGCCACCTGCCGAGAGAGCGCCGTGGCCTACTGGCGCAACCTCATCAACCACAACCGTCGTCCAGGTGTCCCGGTTTTCCCAGACCGAGGTCCTGGATGGAGGACGAATCACAAGGAGGAGCCAAGGGGTTCAGACTGACCCCGTGCTGCCGGCATCCAGCATGCTACCGCCCACCGGAGTCAATCCAGGGGTGATAATGACGACCATGCAGAAGGGCAGTGTGGTCCATCTGTATAACGACTGTGGCACCCTTGGAGCTCCCGCCTATCGACAGGGCACCTTTTGTAGGCAGTGCCTTGCAAGGGCGAACCTACGCCCTTAGGGGAGACTTAGGCGGTTTAGGCCCAAGACCCTCTAAGCCCGTGTGCACTGGCGGTTTCTGCCGCTTCGTTCGTTTGTGTGCGTGGTGGTGGTGGGTTTAGAAAGGCCTTGATTTCTCCAACAGTGTCGGGCCGAGTGGGCATTCTGAAAAGAGTGCGACCCGTCACGATGTGACGCTCGCAAGGAGGAGTGTAGAAAGCCACTCGCTCCCGGCCCCGAACTACTTCCAAGTTTTTTCCTTTTCTGCATTTCGGCTTAAGGCTTGGCTTCGGAATTTCAGCCTTGAGTCAT
This sequence comes from Symbiodinium sp. clade A Y106, assembly GCA_003297005.1. NCBI lineage: Eukaryota > Dinophyceae > Suessiales > Symbiodiniaceae > Symbiodinium > Symbiodinium sp. clade A. The sequence continues at coordinate 34,982 of BGNK01001292.1, read as the reverse complement.
GTTCGAAGTTGCAGGTGTNTGTAGAAAGCCACTCGCTCCCGGCCCCGAACTACTTCCAAGTTTTTTCCTTTTCTGCATTTCGGCTTAAGGCTTGGCTTCGGAATTTCAGCCTTGAGTCATGTTCGAAGTTGCAGGTGTAGATCACTTCACAGCAACTTACACAATTCTCTAACTTGCACATAGTCTGAGTACTTGTACAGCTCAGGTGCACTTTAGACGTTGTGTTGCGTTGAAGGAAAAGTAGTGAGCCATCTGAGGGTTGATGGACCAGGGTTTTAACAGCTGGTGAAAACTTCAGAGGCTACTGCTCCCCCTTGGCGAACACACAAATTCGAGAAGTGTACCAAGTTGTTTATCTGGAACTGGGATTCGTGAGGATTTCTTGGTCTTCAGATTCTATANCTGGTGAAAACTTCAGAGGCTACTGCTCCCCCTTGGCGAACACACAAATTCGAGAAGTGTACCAAGTTGTTTATCTGGAACTGGGATTCGTGAGGATTTCTTGGTCTTCAGATTCTATAGGATCCTTTAAGGGTTTCCTCCAGGACTTTATAAATTCTAATATAGGGGCCGTGTAATGATCAGAACAACGTTTGGAGTATACAGTAGAAGCCCAAAAGTTGGAAACCCCATAGCCTCAATCCTTAAGAGTAATGTATAGGGAATCCCAGCACTATTTGGCCATAATCCAGTTTCCAACGTTATGGGGTTTACTGTACTATACTTTAACCATAATGAGGATAATTGCTTAATTCTTTAGGCCCCTATATCAGTCCCCCGGCTCCTAGTTGTCCGGTTTCTCACAGGGGGAACTATAAGGCTTGGCCCGCTACAGTGGAATTATCCAGGGTTTGTACTTGGAGGTTCATGGGTAGCTATAAGTCGGTTTATAAGTCCTCTAATAGGAGTTATAATTATAGTTATCCTACGTATAACTCCACTTATAACTACCCATGAACCTCCAAGTACTACCTGCAAGAAACTTTAAGGCGCAGGAGTGTAGGACTACGCGCAAATGCTAGGGGTACTGCAGGGGCCTCAATAATTACCTCTGTTCTGGGGGTTCCTTGTTATAGTCATAGAATAATGGGCCTCAAAGCCCTATTCTATTTATGAAGGCCCCTATATTAAACCCTGTAGATTCCCGAGTCCTGCAGTAGACGGGATTAGGTAGAGTCGACCCTTGTCTTTACTGAAGCCACTGAGGCTAAAGACGGGGCTGAGCCCCACATGCGCATTCACTTGGCAGAGCCANGCACTTGAGCATGGCATGTATAGACCGTAGTCTTGAGGACACGTTTGTCGCTGAGTGCAAAAGTTCAAATTCGAGAGAGCCATGGACAATCCCAATGCTCTAGATCTTGATGATCCTCAGGTTATGAGCCCAAATGACTCGTATGCGCACTCAAGGAGTGGACAACCCTCGGGCCAGGTTGTAAATGGTGTCGATCGACCTCTTCGAGGACGCCTTGACCTGGATGATGAGGTCACCACGAACAGGAGTGATCTTGAACTAGGAGCAGCAGCCTCGGACCGTCTGCCTCCAGATGTTCAACAGCGACTGGGCGGAGCAGTGCCTCCAGTCTCGCAGAGTGACTTCCTGCAGGGACCGGGTGTCGTCGCGAAGGCGGTGGGACCGGGAACTTCGTCTCAGGGAGAGCAACCGTCTGTTAGAGAGGAAGGTTCTGGAGTGTTCCCGGGTGTCGGAAGAGCATTTCAGGCCCTTCCTACGGCAGCTGAAGAAGTGACAGGTGGCAGGGTCTCAAACCCTGGAAGTACGGGCGCGGTGAGAGCAGGTGATAGCGTGGAGTATGCTTCGGTGGCATCTTCGGTTGCTCGAAGGGAATCAGTCCTGCAGCCTCATGTGGAACAGGTTCCGGAGACACCGCTACTGGACAGCAATACCATGAGGAGGTTGCAGCAACTGCACTCTTCAGCTCCACAGCTTTACGGTCATTCACCCGAAACGATTCCTCCAAGACCGCCTTCCACGACTTCAAGTGACATTCAGATGGAAGTTCGCAGACAACTGAACGAAGTTATGAATCTGCATGAAGAAGAGAGTCGTAGGCTACGTGCACAGGTAGAGGCCCTAGTAGCTGAAAATTATGAACTTAGGATGAATAGTTTGAATGATGTACAGGGTAGACAGGCTACTTCGCGACCGTGGTTGGTGACACAGGGTGGGTTCCCTGGACTTGGGTGGTTAGGAAGGGGCTTAGGTTCCATCATCGGAGGATCGCCTCCTCCACCACCGCAGCCTATGGATTTAAGGGCAGCAAACCCTCCTCAGCACAACCCTGGATTGGGAGGTGCTTCACGGGCGCTGGAATTAACGCCCATTCCACCACCACCGCCGCCTCCAGTGCCTTACGCAGAGCCGAAGGTCCATGGACCAACGTTGAGTGCAATGGCATTGCCGGTTGGAGTCCCGAAGGCTGCACACCCTAAGACTTCAGGTTTAGACCCCTATAGACCCGCCGAATTCCCCAACCCTAAGGCCGAGTTAGGGGTTGGTGGTCTGCCAGCTGAGATTTCGGAAGGAAATGAGGTAGGTGCTAATACACAGTCTCTAACCCCATTCCCGGCGGTTGAGCAGGCACCTAAGGGCTCTCAGGGTCTAAGTTCTGGAGATAACCCCCTTGATCCTTTAAGTGTTGTCCTAACTGGTATGGCCCAGTTGCAAGGGTTGGTGACGGAAATGGCCACCACCACCAAAGGAGCTGGGAAACCGGAGTTGGTTAAGCCGGGATCAGTTGCACTTCCGGAGCTTCCTCCTCCAGGACCTGAGGGGTGTCTTCTGTTTGCAGATTGGTTGCATGATAGTAAGCCAGCCCTTACAGACATCTCAGATACATCTGAGACCCTGTGGAGAATAGTGTTGGAGGAGTCTGAGCGGTGGTATAAGGGTTATCTGATGTTGGGACCAATGGATAGGTTGGTCTCCAAGCCCACTCCACCTGCCAGTTTGCAAGACCCTAAGTGGAGCAGGGTGTCGAGAAGGATAGAGTCAATGATAATTACGGCCGCCCCTACTGCAGTACGCCAGGAGTTGAGCGCAGCAAGGATCTCAGGATTGTTGAATGTGGTCTCCAGGCTCTTCTGCATCTACGGGCCTGGAGGGTTAGCTGAGAGGGAGTTAGGCCTAAAGCATATACAGGAACCTCCAACAGCCGGTAGTGTCCAGGAGGTCATCGACGGGCTCCGTCGCTGGAGACGGTGGTGCCACAGGATGACGGAACTTGGAGGTGCCTTGCCGGATTGTGCAATTCGGGTGCGAGCCTTGACTAAACTCACCAGACAGGTTCTTCCTCAGCATCCGGAGATTTCATTTAGAATTAGCCTGGTGAGAGCGGAGCTTCAGGTTGATTTAACCCCTACTGATGATAAAGTAGAGAAGCTTCATGGGCAACTTCTAAGCGAGTTCGAGGCAGTGCACAATAGGAAGGATAGGGACATAGATAGGGATAAGGGAGTAGCACCTACGCCACCAGCGAAGGTTAAAGGAGTAGAGGCCACCGAGGCGCTTCCTACCATCCCTAAGGCACCCAAACCTCCTAAGTCGAACGCCAAGACGCAACCTGCACATCCAAAGGGAGGAACTCCAGGGGAGGGTGCAGGCCAAGGAAAGCCTCCTTGCAGTTTCTATGCTTCCCCTACAGGATGCAAGAAGGGTTTGGAGTGTTCGTTTGAGCATGATTGGAGCTCCATCCCACAGAGTGAACGCTCGCAGCGCTGCAAGTCATGTGGTGCCCGAGGCCACAGGGCTGCTGAGTGCAAGGCTGGAACCAAGGACCCGAGTCCCAAGGCAAAGGGTAAAGGTCAGGGAAGGGCGGGTGTGTTTCCGAAGGCTGGAGGACTAAGTGACATACCTCCACCTCCTCCGCCATCCGTCAGTGATGCCCAGCAGATCAAGTCAATGCTTGCAGATGCTGCGTTAATACTCCAGCAGGCAAATCCTGCAAATTCTGCGTCCTCTGCGGAGGTTCCCCAGGCAACGCCACAGGCGAAGGCAGGTCCACAGGCACAGGATGCAACAGGCGGATCACCATCTGGAATAACCCAGGGAACGCCTGTTACTCTGGCTTCGCTCAACGCCCAGCTTGAGACTCTTAAATCAATGACTAGAGACTTTGGAGTAAGGATGGTGCACCCGACTCCGATTTCCCCTTGTGTTGCAGCTGTTGCCTTGCTTGATAGTGGGGCTACGCATGCAGTGATTCCCTTCAATGCCAATCTCCAGGACTTGGATACTGTTCCCGTCACTTTGGCAGGTGATTCAAGGGAAGAGTGGTGGAAGACGAGGGGGGGTACGCTGGTTGTTCCTCCGCAAGGCCAGAGGTCTTCCTCGCCCAAGGATCTGCAGATGATCTTGCCGTTAGGTGCATTGGTTGAGACCTTGGGGTGTAAGGTAAGCTGGAGTAGACGATCTGGGTTAAAGGTCGTGCACCCCTCCCTCGGGGTGTTGAGAACTGGTGTAGGTCGCAATACATGTCCCTTCCTGCAGGAGGATCAGGCATTGCGGCTGATCTCAGAACTTGAGGAAAAGAGGCTAAGTGAGTTCGAGCAGGAGGTAGAGAGCTTCCAATATCATCTCGAGAGCCTTGATAAGCCAGTCAACCCCACTGACGCCTTGAGGACCTTTGCAATCACCGGCACGAGGCAGGATGCGCTGCGGGCAGTGATGGCTCAACCCTTCTTTGCTGAAGCTCGGGAGGATATAAGAGCAAGACTCGCTGAGTCGATTCCTGGCCGGGATGATTGCTCAGGCAGAGAGGTACTGAAGGTGCTGCCATTAAATAGGGCGTCAAGACGAGAGCTCCTTGCGTCTACCCGTTGGGTCGTACACCTCTGTTCTGGAGAAGCGCAGGTCAATGATCCGCTTGTAGCCTGGGCCGAGGAACAGGGTGCAAGGCTTGTAAGGATCGATTTGCAGGCTAAGGGAGGTAAGGGTTGGGATCTTAGTCAGCCCTACGGTGTGTGGAGAGCGCTACTGTGGGCGGCGTCGGCAGGCCGCATAGTCGCGATCTTGAGCTCGCCACCTCCAGTAACTGATGAAACCAAGTTGGTGCTGAACTTGCAACCAATGTTCCTGTGGTCGCTTGCTTCCGTTACAAGGGGAAAAGGAATACCCTACCTGTTTGAGCATGCCTTGGTCCAAGATAAGGTCCCTCAACTCTTTGCCCAGTGGTCTGCTGGCCAGTGTCAGGTTGTGGGACAGGGTTCCGACGCCCTGAGGTTGATCACTAATTTGGATCTGGGTTATGTAGAGGATGTGGAGGTTTCTGGTAGGGTATGGTCTCCCTCGTTGAAGGATGCGATTGCAAGAGCCCTTTCTGGCAGGCCCCGGTGCCAATCCGTTGAACTCTTGGACCAGGTTATTTCAAAGGGGCTAAAGGCATCATCCATTCTTAATGGACATCAGGAAGTGGAGGAAGGCATTTGCGATGAGGCAGAGCGTTTGATACGTATGTTTGAACAGTACAGTGACATCTCGTCTTCTGAGGAGGAGGGGAATTGTGTTGTTCCGTCTGAGCCGTTCGTTAGACCGCAGGAACCAGACCTTCCGCGTGTGAGTGAGGTTAAGGAGTTGTCCCAGGCGGCAAAGGACGGGTGGAAGAGGCATCTTCTCAACGGGCACACCCCTTATAGGCGGGACTGTCGGTTCTGCGTCGAGGGTGCGGGCCTAGGAGTGTTCCACCATAAGATAAAATACCCTAGATCCTTTGCGCTGTCAATTGATTTGTTCGGGCCTGTACCGGTCTCCGAGGCTGGACGTGATGAAACCTGCGTCAATGGAAAGTGCAATCTAAGGTACGGGCTGGTTGGTGCCTTTAGGATCCCAAAGGCTTCGTTTGAATCCGACCCTAAGCTTGATGGGGTTCAGGACCTTTTCAGGCCTAGTGATCATAAGGTAGTGCCCCTGCCTTCGGACGTAGATTGTGAGGAATATGAACCTTCCGAGCCTGCTGGGGAACTGTTTCCTGAGTTGTTCGGCCCAGACCGAGGTGCGGATCCTAATTCTGATGACGGCACAGGCGCTGTTCAGGTTGAGGCTGTGACAATGGAAGGTGAGTCAGTATCCCTTGAGGAAGGTTCACCGGACCTCCCGCAGGATGAGGAGGGGTTGGCAGCACTAATAGATGAACTCCGTGTACCCGTTGAGCAGACTGTGCTCCGGTACTTCATTCCCCTCAGGACTAAAACCGGCCCGGAGGTTACAGAGGCAGTGCAGAAAATGATTCTTGAAATTAGTAAGGATTTCCCAGTTCGCTGCCTCCATCATGACCCTGGCACAGAGTTCTCCTCCACTACCTTGTCGCGTTGGCTGGCAGACAAGGGAGTTAGAGTTCAACACTCTCTTCCCACCGACAAGCGTGGGAATGGGCTAGCTGAAAGAACAGT
>BGNK01001292.1:284-28369 GCA_003297005.1 Symbiodinium sp. clade A Y106 | reverse complement strand
CCTAATAACACCAGCGGGTGGATTAGTTGCCTCAAGGGGTTTTAAGTCTGAGATTCTAGACCCTAATGAAATAGGGGATCTAGAGCTACCTATCCTGCGAGAGGAAGAGGGAGCACTGCCGACGCCCTCCGACATGCCAGAGGATAACAATTCTAAGCCCGAGGTGCCAGGCCATCGACTAAGGATGAAATCTAAGGTCAGGTTTATAGAGTTTGATGAGGACTCAGTGGATGTTGAGGAATGGGCTGGCAGGTTTCTCCTGGAAGACGATTGTTCTGATCGTGCCCTTAGGAAGGTGGTCCAATTGTTGGGAACGTGTGAAAAACCTTCTGGTGATAGGCGGGGTGATCTCCACGAGAAATTTGTCTTCGGTGCTTTCTGCCATGGCGGGCAGCGTGGAGTTACGTCGATCGCTAAGCGTAGGCCGCAGGTGACCAGATTCCTCAATCACTTCCTGAGGCGCAGGCTTGTAGGTCAGTATGACGGTGAGCCGCCAGAATGGTCAGCTGTGATGACAATGCAGGCAACNATCGCTAAGCGTAGGCCGCAGGTGACCAGATTCCTCAATCACTTCCTGAGGCGCAGGCTTGTAGGTCAGTATGACGGTGAGCCGCCAGAATGGTCAGCTGTGATGACAATGCAGGCAACAGAGGTTGAGGAGCATAAGGATGTAAGAAACGAATGGGGTTCATACAATTACGCCTTGTGTGTCCATGGAGGACTTGAGCTGCAGATAAAGGCTGGGAAGGACCATGAGCCAAGGGTGCTTCCACTTGATGGTCGAGTTGTAAGGTTTGATGCTAGAAACCCTCACCTTGTGCGTCGGCAAAGAGATTGGTTTGTTATAGGCTTCACTCCGCTGGGCACCTGTAAGCTCTCAGATGGTGATAGGCAACTCTTAGGTGAGCTGGGGTTTCGAACTCCTGATAGCTTTCCCGGGGAGCCGAAGATAAGAATGGTTGATGCGGGTGATCTTGAAGGGAATGGATCTTCTGAGGGAAGTAGCCCCTTATCGAGTTCCCTGCCGAGTCTTGAGTCGATTCCAGCTGACTTGGAGCAGCCATCCACAGTTTCGCAGGATCCAGAGTGTCATGCGTTAGAAATCCTGGAGCAGGATGTGCAACAGGACTCAGAAACACCACTCATTGGATGGGATCCGTCACAAGGTGAAGGCCACAACTATCCAGTTCAGAACCTTGAAGAAACCGACCTCCAGCAATTCCTTGATGAGAGGGGCGTTGGTTGGACGTTTCGGAGATTGACGACCCTTGGGGTCCTGCAGGCCAGTGATTTAGCATTCTTATTTCAGGAGGATTTGGTTGAGTTTGGAATCCCGCCACAAGACGCAAGGAGAATTACGATTGGAGTACATCCTTCAGGCACGGTAAGACCAGACAACCCAAACCTGTCATCCTTGACCACGGGGGAAGTTCGACTGTTTGATAGGCAGCAGAGACAAATTCCTCGGGTCATCCGAAACCGCACACTGGAGTTGAAGTCTCCTGGTCCTCCTGTAACAGGTTTGGGTGTGAGGGATCCAGTACTGGGATACGAAGACCCAGATGAGGACTGGATTGTTAGTGAAGAAAGAAGAAGGAATGAGGAACGCTGGATTGCATATACAAATCTACCGAATCGGTCCGCGAGCTCTACGCAGCCACCTCTACCTTCGGGTGCAGAGTCTGCGGATTTCCCATCAGCACAGGTGGAAGGAGTAGAAGGGTTGCTAGAGGGAGACTCTTTCCCATACCCAGATAACCTATGGTTTGAGGACTACGAAGGTTATGCAGAGCATGCAATGGCAATGCAGGCAGTCTGGGATGAGGACGAGGATAATCCAGATATTGGCCAGGAATGTACTAGTGCTAGTTTTAGTGTCGATATTTCACGTCTACCTTCGTGTGCAGAGTGGGCGGATTTCCCATCAGCACAGGTCCACGGCCCAAACCAGGGCATTAACAGTGTGCCATCAGCGTGGTCAGGTCCAAGTATAGTGTGCAGTGTGCCATCAGCGTGGTCAGGTCCCTGCATGTTAGGCCAGGTTTCAGTCGCAGGCTCGGTTAGTGATACTCACTCTGTGACCGCTAGGATTGTCAGGCATAGCTGGCCGCAACTACCCAGGAGGAGGCCATCTGCAATGACCAGAGCAGCCAGTGACCCAACACCTAGAATAAGGGTCGTAAGGGCAGAGGGTTCAGGGTATGATAGGCCCCCACCCGGGAAGGTAGCGCGTCAGGCGGCACAGATCCAAGTGCCAACACAAAGGAAGGTCTCAGTAAGGGATGTATGGGATGCTTGTGAGCCGGAAGTTAATTATGCACAGATTGGTTTTGATAGCGATGAACAGTATGGGGTCAAGCGAGTCGATGAGGACTTCTTTACTCCAAATGTCGAGGAGCTCTTGAAGGGGCTAACAGCACCATTGAAGGTTGTACATAATGTTGCTACGAGTGAGGTTCGAAGGCATCCTGATGCCTGGCGATCATCAGCTGTTGATGAAGTCGACGCGTTGGAAGGTATGAAGGGGATAAGACGCCTTAGAGGACAGGAGGCAACCAAGGCCGCTGCAATCGAAGGGGTCCAAATCCTTCCAGCTAAGACAGTTTTTACAGCAAAGCCGGGTACGGGTGACAAGTGGTTTAGAAGAAAGTGTAGAGTAGTTGGATGTGGTAACTTTGAGAAAAAGAATCCGGAACAGGAGCTTTTCGCCTCCGGGGTTCCAGCAGATGTCCTGAGGGCATGCCTTGTTGAGGCGGCGCACCGGGGTTTTTCAGCTTGGATTTCGGATATCAAGAACGCGTTCTTATTGGCACCACTTCCAGATGAGTCTAAGTCAAAGATCTTGCTTCGACCCCCAAAGATCCTTGAGCAGCTGAATATAACAGACGAAGGGGAACTCTGGGAAGTTTGCAAGGCTGTATACGGACTCCGCCAGTCGCCCCGTTGGTGGAGTTCGTACCGGGACGGAGTTTTGAGGCAAGCTAGCTGGGAAGGTACCCATGGACACACAATGCTTGTTCAGTCCTCGGTTGAGGGAAACCTTTGGAAGCTAGTTGCAGATGGCAATGTCCTAGTCGGCTTCATGATTGTGTACGTCGACGATCTCATGATACTCGCTGAATCAGATGAGGCGAACCGAGTTTATGCCTGGATCCGTGCCAAGTGGCAATGCACTGCCTTAGAAAGGGCTGGAAGGGAGGCATCTGTTACCTTCCTTGGGGTAGAAATTCAGGAGGAGGTTACCACCACTGGAGAAAGTGGATTCTCCTTAAGACAAAAGGGGTATATTGAGGAGCTGGTTCGGGTGTATGAGACACCTGAGGTTGCAAGGGCAGCTCCATTGCCAAAGGAATGGGCCCGAGAGCTTCCGGAGCAGGAGAGTCCTGTATGCCCGATTGCCTTGAAGGCCGCACAAAGAATAACAGGGGAACTGTTGTGGATTGCTCAACGATCCAGGCCGGATATTGCACACGAAGTCGGTTTGATGAGTTCGTGGGTGACCCGAGCGCCAACTCTTGTGCATAAGTTTGGGCTAAGGATTTTAGAGTTTCTTAGTCATACCAGGGATCAGTACCTGTCGATGACACCGCTGAGGAGAGCTCCGTACAGCGTGGTGATTTACACTGATGCTTCGTTTTCGCCTTATGGAGGTCATTCAGTGTCTGGCATACTGATTCAGTTCCGAGGACGGAATATCCTTTGGAAGGCAAGGCGTCAGAGCATCGTATGTTTGTCCACAGCCGAAAGTGAATTGGTCGCAGCTTGTGAAGGAACAGTGCTGGGCCAGAGCATTGAATCGTTAATAGCAGAGCTAGTCGATTCCCTAGAACCGAAGCAGTTGCTGGTTGACAACATTGCAGCAGTTGTGTTGGCAGAAGGGGGAGGTTCAGGTCGCACCCGACACTTGAGGGTCCGCGCAAGCTTCATTACAGACCTTATTGAAAGGAAGGAACTCAATGTTGATCATTGTCCCGGTGATTTACAGCTTGCGGATATCTTGACTAAGGTTCTTGCCGGACCACGTCATAGGACCCTAAGTGCAATGTTGGGTTTAGGCCCCATCTCCCTAGATGCCCGTGTTGCTGCAGTGAAGATTAACCCTGAGCCTGCAAGTCGTTTGCAAGGAACTGTAGGCTTAGGAGTTCCTAAGGTTTGGTGTTGGATCCTGGTTCTCATAGTGCAGATGTGTGTCTGCAAGGGAGCAGACGAGCAGGATCCTGAAGCCACCCCTTTGGGACAAGAGTTGTCATTGCTAGTGTTGTTGTTGACATTCTCAATATTGTTTGTTTGGGAGGCTGGGAAAGCGTGCATTAATTCTTGCCGTAGCCGCAGGGAGGAAGTGCAAGTCGCTGCTCTTAGAGTAGAGGCAGAAGAGCAACTCGAGAGAAGGAGTAGGAGGCAGGAAGCTGTGAGGCGAGCCATTGCGTCTGAGACCGAAGGCTTGAGGAGGAGGAGAGAGGCCGCGTTTGAGGTTCCAGGTCCATCTGAGGCCCCGGTTCACTCGTACGTTCATGTGCAAGTTGAGGCACCGAGGCCACCTCCTCCGCCACCCCTCGATCAAGGATCACTACTGCGAAGATCCCAGGATTCGTCCATTGGATTTCAGGACAATCCGTCACCACCGATCCGAGATCACCCATCCACTGTCCTCTCGAACCTTCCGCCCCCTCCACCGCTTCAGCCTAGAGGTTCCGGTGAAGTGTTACCAACTAGGCGAGAGGTAGCTACCCAAACTGATGAACGTCGTGGAATTTCTTATGAAGAGTTGCAAGAACTTCAGGTGCTTACATCTACATCACGAACACCCGGTGTAGTGCACCTGTTCCCAGGATGTCAGGCCCTGCGAGGTGTAAACACGAATAGGCGATCCTTTTGTAGATATTGTCTGCAGGGAGCTGGCAGAACTGGGATCTAGATTTGCAAGCTATTCCCGAAGGGATTAGCTTGAGGAGGAGTGTAGATTCCCGAGTCCTGCAGTAGACGGGATTAGGTAGAGTCGACCCTTGTCTTTACTGAAGCCACTGAGGCTAAAGACGGGGCTGAGCCCCACATGCGCATTCACTTGGCAGAGCCANTGTAGATTCCCGAGTCCTGCAGTAGACGGGATTAGGTAGAGTCGACCCTTGTCTTTACTGAAGCCACTGAGGCTAAAGACGGGGCTGAGCCCCACATGCGCATTCACTTGGCAGAGCCAGGTTACGCATAACATCTAAGGCATGCACTTGAGCATGGCATGTATAGACCGTAGTCTTGAGGACACGTTTGTCGCTGAGTGCAAAAGTTCAAATTCGAGAGAGCCATGGACAATCCCAATGCTCTAGATCTTGATGATCCTCANGCACTTGAGCATGGCATGTATAGACCGTAGTCTTGAGGACACGTTTGTCGCTGAGTGCAAAAGTTCAAATTCGAGAGAGCCATGGACAATCCCAATGCTCTAGATCTTGATGATCCTCAAACCCCCATAATACGCCTTATAGTAATCCTTATAGGCCCCTTTAAAAGGAACCCATTAAAGGGAACCCTATTCTAATTATTAAGGCCCCTATATCAAGGCGCAGCGTGGCGAGCCCCGGTCTCCGGTTCGGGGGGCGGGTTTACCCTGTAGTGTGGGAAGAAATGGATGGAAACCGACAGAGGGACTGATTCAGGGATGCGGAAACCCCTTAATTTAATGTAGGGGCCTAACTAACTATAACTGGCAATACTATCTGGGGTTCCTTCTTATTCGTATAGTATATATATATATATACACATACCGCAAAACGTTATTCTAAGTATTACCTAAACCTGCAGCTCTCAATCCGAAATAGACATGATCGGAAGCTAACTGGGGCTTCGGGAGCTGCGTCCGCTTTTGAGTGATCGGCCTCTTCATGCATCTTCACAGCAATTTCGACGGGAGCCGTATCCTGACTGAGCTTCGGGTGTAGCTGTGTTTGCAGCTTTCGCATTTTGGGGTTTAGCGTTTGCAGTTTGGGTGGTGTAGGGCTGCGGGTGTACGGGTTATTCAAGGCCTACGGAGTTTGGGGTCTAGTTGCGGCTTAGGGTCTAGAGCTTCGCGGCTTTTTGACAGCACATATACACAGAGTACTGACAACAAAACCCAAAGCCAGAAATATCCGTAATACAAGGGCCTTTACTAGTTGGAATAGGATTTTGGCGCGGATGTTTTACCAAAATATCATGAGGAGCCCCCCAGAGTAGTAAAGGTATTTATTAAAGCCCCCATACTAGGCCGTGGAGGGGACCTTACATGCACGGAAACCCAAAAACACCAGCCCTGGTTCTCGGGACTGGGAGACTGAAGTTGTTTAGGGTTTAATGTAGGTAGGAACCTGATTAAGAAACCTTGGGCCTTTATGCGGGTTCCTTATATGAACCCTGCTATTTTGGGGTTATAGGCCCGGGGTTTCTTAATCAGGTTCCTACATTAGGATTTACGCTTTCGGGTCCAGCTGCGTGATCCCGCGGGCTAAACTGAAAACAAACAGCATGTGGCAGCATGTTACATCTACGGCCGAAACCCTCAAACTCGAGTGCTCTGGCTTTCCTTTGCGTGGGATCGTAGATCAAAGTACGCGGACTTGGTGGCTTTGGATGTGGGGCTCCGATTGCCGGGGATGTTGGGTTGATGGGGGCTTGTGGCTCTGATATGCTCGAGAAGCGCCCAGGCTGCCAAGAGAAGGACTCTATCATGACGCAGGGCTGGAAGATCTTTAGGAGACACATCGGTGTAAAGCCACGGGAACCCTTGTCGGATCCCTTATGGAACCCTCATATAGTAACCCTTAAAACGGACCCTGCATATAGTACAGTAAGCCTTCAAGGAACCTTCATTTTTTGAGGAACCCTACACCCTAAACCCCGAACCCGAAACCCTAAGAACCCTGCAAGCCCGAGACCCTAAACCCTATAAACCCTATAAGCCCTATAAACCCCAGATAAAGCGCAGTCACTGTGCTGGATGATTCCGATGGGGTAATCATAGGTTTTCGGCCTTGGCATGGGCTTTAACCTCCAACAGCCCTAGCAGCTCTCAGAGCCCCGATAACCCCCCAGATTTTTCTGGCCTGAAGCCAGTGAAATCTCGGGAGCAGACCCAGGAACCCTAAGACCCGTAGCCTGAGGTCCTAAGCCCCAAAGATCCCAAACCTTCACACCCCATAAATCTTTGAAACTCTCACAGCTCAAAGCCCTGTAACAAAGTCCTTATACTGGCGTCTGAGAGGTCAAAGTTACTCGGGGACAGCGTCACGCTAGTCCTGCCCGGCCTTCACCAGGATCCGGTCACACCGCACAGGCGGCGGTGCCTTCAACAGCTGCGGTGGGGGGTGCTCTGCTTTAGTTGCAAAGCTGACTGGCAATTCTGATGAGGCTAGAGGGCTTGATCTTTGCTCAACTGTGCGGATAAAGCGCAGTCACTGTGCTGGATGATTCCGATGGGGCAATCATAGGTTTTCGGCCTTGGCATGGGCTTTAACCTCCAACACCCCTAGCAGCTCTCAGAGCCCCGATAACCCCCCAGATTTTTCTGGCCTGAAGCCAGTGACGGTAACCCCCCAGATTTTTCTGGCCTGAAGCCAGTGAAATCTCGGGAGCAGACCCAGGAACCCTAAGACCCGTAGCCTAAGGTCCTAAGCCCCAAAGATCCCAAACCTTCACACCCCATAAATCTTAGAAACTCTCACAGCTCAAAGCCCTGTAACAAAGTCCTTATACTGGCGTCTGAGAGGTTAAAGTTACTCAGGGACAGCGTCACGCTAGTCCTGCCCGGCCTTCACCGGGATCTGGTCACACCGCACAGGCACCGGTGCCTTCAACAGCTGCGGTGGGTACAAGGCCTACAACCCTACAAACCCTGTAAGCCCCAGACCCTGTAAGCCCCAGACCCTAAACCGTAAACCCCAAACCCTAAACCCTCTGTTCTCAAGTCTTCTGGCGGCCCGGGCCTCTGGGGGAGCTACGGGCGGCGGCGGTAGGCCCAGAAAATCGGCCTCGGGTTTAGGGTTTGGGGTTATAGGGTGTAGGGTGTGGGGTTTAGGGTTTAGGAAGTTTAGGGTGTAGGGTGTAGGGTTTGGGGTTTAGGGTTTGGGGTTTACGGTTTAGGGTCTGAGGTTTTTTAGGGTTTACAGGGTTTGGGGTTCAAGGTTTAGGATGGGCCCTTTTCCCTTACGGTTTAGGATTTAGTGTACTTTGGGGTGTTTTTTATCGACCCTTTTTCCATTACAGGTTAGGGTTTGGGGTTTATTCAGGCCACCCAGAGATGGAACCAAGACACCATTCAGTCGAGAAGTGCTGTTCTGCAGTCACCTGACTGTTCACACCCCTGTGCTGCCAGGAATCATCTGCTAATTTAACAGCTTCATTTTAACCCCTGTGCCCGAACACGTAAAACTTAGATCAATCATCGACCCTGGACTCGCATGCCCCTACAAAACTCAAAACTTCGACGACTTGTTTTGGTCTTTAGGGCCGAATTGGTTAGAGTAAGCTGAGTAAGCTTTCCGTTCAAGGTTCAGGTCAGGGTTTCGGCCTCGGCTGTGAACTGGGTAGTGCGATTACTGCGGTAGGATGGCGGTTGACCCACTCCTGGCAAACAGAGCCGCCTGGTACAGTACTTCTCTGAAACTCTACAGTAGCAAAATCGCAAAGCACATGCAAAACAAACCGCTTGCCAGGCCACGTTAATTTTTTGGGTTCCGGGCACCCCGCTACGCCACAAGAGGTTGTATATTACAGGAGGGGTCCAGCGGCTCGAAAGTATTGTCCTCCCGATGTTAAGGGTGCTGAATGGCTTTGCTGGGCACCTTCGGGCCTGTCCATAAAAAAGTATTCAAGAATTGCTGTTTACGTATACTGTAGGGGCCTTAACAATTAGAATAGGGTTTTGGGGCCCGTTATACTATTAATAAGGAACCTGCAACTTCTGAAGCTTATTTCGACGATGCCGATGCTTTCTGCATGTGGGCCTTTCAGGCTCGACAGCTGGGGCGCCCCTTTTAGAGGACTAGCTTCGTGTAGCTGTAGCCGAGAGCCACGGACCGAGCTCAGCGCTCGTGCAAAAGGCGACAGGGCCCAGCGCCCTTCTTTGCTTGCTGTTGTGACTGATCAATCACTTCCTACCATTGCAGCGACCCGCTGCATTGGTAGCCGTGCTCGCTCCAGGGAAGCTTACGATTGGCACTGCACTTCGCATCCTTTTCTCTTTTACTGGCAAGTGATCAAACTGCTGACTGCTACGAGTACAACCCGATCATTGCCAACCTGTCGGCGCGACAGATTCTCCAACTTATAGTTTTCGGCTGCCGTGATGGCAGATGCTCATGACAAGTCTTTGGTCCCGACTTGGGACGGCCAGGCCCGCACCTGGCGGAAGTATACGAGGGAAGTGAGCTGGTTCATACAAAGCACACCGGTGTACAAGAGACGATACTGTGCATCAAAGTTGCTTACGAGGCTGAGTGGACCAGCTCGCCTGTTGGCCATGAGTTGGTCAAAGGTTGAGTTTGATTCCCCGTCCGGGACCAAACTGCTGCTTCAGCGCTTGGCCAGCTCTCCCCTTGTACGACGCTCACTTCCGAACGCTGCAGACATATGCCAGCAGTACTTCAGTTTTCGCAGACAACCTGGACAATCAGTCGGGAACTTTCTTGTGCGTGAGACCTTGGTGCATGAGGAGTTTGTGGAATCGATCATCAGGTTGCATGAAGAGAAGCTTGGTGTGTCACAGGCTGACAGGGATTTTGGACTTCCTGAGGAACCCGACTGGAAGGACGATCCCGACTGGGTTTCTTGGTACAATAGCGGCGGCGGCGGCTGGGGCGATGAGGACTACGAGGACCAGGACACTCCACTTCCTGCTCCTGACGCCCATTCTCCTCAAGATGATGGCGCAGCGGCGGCACCTCCCGAACGCCGTGACGATCCACCTCCTGACGCTACTCCGGCACGAGGCGCTACCGGCTCCTCACCCAGCCACCGACAAGCTGATGCAGGCTCTGTGGCACCAAAGACTCCTTTGGATGAAATGTCAGTAGCCGACTCGTTCATCATGGATGTCTTGAGGGGTTGGCGTTTACTTCAGGCAGCTGGATTGAGCGCGGAGGAGAAGAGAGAGACATCTTGAGTTCTACGAAGAACTCTTTGGATCATTCTGTGATCTCCTCGGCATTGCAGAGTCTTTGGGATGATCAACTTCTTGGTGGTCATCGAGCACCACCTGGCCACTACAACGCCCACTACGCGGACACCATGGACGAGAGCTACCTCAACTACCAGCACGAGGGCGACGACTGGTGGTATGAAGATGACACGTGGTGGCATGATGAGGTCTAGCTGATTATGCTGCGGACCAATGGCGAGATGATGAGTGGTACTATGAAGGACAGCAGGCGACGGCACCTGAGCCCGACGATCACGAGCTATGGCCAAGCTTCAGGAAGCTCAGAATGTTGAGCGGGTCGCGGAATCGCTTGCTGCCGAAGCCACTCGAACGTGGACTGAAGCACAACGAGCAACACAAGCTCTCCGACGAGATCGAGGGTTTGGCTCGCCAGTCAACAATCCTGGAGCTGGCAAGCGCTTCTTGTGCGAAGGCAATCATTTTGCTCGAGATTGCCCTGATCGGCAGCATCAAGGACGTGGAAAGGGCTACTTTCGACCCCTATGCCTACTACTTCGCCAAGGGCAAGAGCAAGGGAAAATCCAAGGGCAAGAAGGGCATGATGCTTGATGCACAGGCCTGGCTGAAAGGCAAGTCCAAGGGAAAATCCAAAGGACACGGCAAGGATGGCTTCGGGTCCCGCAACGTGAATGCATATGCCTCCGACCTCTTCCTCGGTGGCCTTGAAGTCTCTGATGTGATGCAGGCCGCGACCACCAGTGTGAGCACTTCTTCGCCCAGTGTGGAGCCACAGCATCAGCGGCTCCCGAGGCGATGTACGAGGCCTGATTTCAGCAGTTCGGATAAAGTATTCGCAGCTGCTAGCGGAATGAAGCTTTATATATGCAAAATGCAAATATATAAAGCATTCTCATAATGTATAGAAATCAAATGGAATTGATGCAGCCACTCACTCGGTCACACCTCCTTTTGTTCTCTGGCGGGAAATGCAGATCCGAAGCTGTCAGCAACAAGNAATTGATGCAGCCACTCACTCGGTCACACCTCCTTTTGTTCTCTGGCGGGAAATGCAGATCCGAAGCTGTCAGCAACAAGAAAGAACTTGAAACATGTAAGGATCTGCATGTCTCCCCCCCGGATCGGGGTCAAAGTGCATCAAAAGGCACCGACCTGCCGTCGAGGAATGGAGAAAACAGCAGTAGGCCTGGTCGGGGAGCGACGGCCCTATCCACAAAAACGAAAGTATGCAATGCAGATGCCAGCGGCTAAGACAAATGAAAAGTGCAGGTGCAAGCACTGCTCGCCCCAGAAAAAGGGAAGAGGTGGGTGGGACAGAATTTTTCTGCCTGCACGGCAGGCGAAGGCAGCTGCGAGCCTGCTTGCTGCAATGCACACGAGATGTCATGAATGCAGCAAGCATGCAAATACCTTACCAAACATACGTGAGCAANCCTGCTTGCTGCAATGCACACGAGATGTCATGAATGCAGCAAGCATGCAAATACCTTACCAAACATACGTGAGCAAGCACACAAAACGTTCGGATAAAGTATTCGCAGCTGCTAGCGGAATGAAGCTTTATATATGCAAAATGCAGATATATAAAGCATTCTCATAATGTATAGAAATCAAATGGAATTGATGCAGCCACTCACTCGGTCACACCTCCTTTTGTTCTCTGGCGGGAAATGCAGATCCGAAGCTGTCAGCAACAAGAAAGAACTTGAAACATGTAAGGATCTGCATGTCTCCCCCAAATGTAAAAGCTGCCAGAGAACTGAAGTCGCGCATCAATTCCACCAAATGAAACTGTGCGACAAGGTTCAAAGCGCCGCGCCTAATGGAGAGCCAGAAGGTAACGGAAAATCCGGCTTCCATGAAGGAGGTGAAATGGATATCTGTGGGCTTGCATGCCAGAGCTGCTTCAGGGAAATTCTCCGGCGACAAGAACGCTTCCATCTCGCAGCCAATGGAGTACGCTCAACCCAACGACTAAGGTAATCAGCTGAACATCCAAATGTATGCCGGTAAAACTGGAAAGTAATGCAAGGCGCTGAGTAAAAGCAGCCAAAGGCCAAGCAGTAGTAAAAAGCTTGTTAGCCGCAGATTCTGCCCGGTGTTATCACACCATGAATGCATGCGAACAGAAAGGCGACAGCATGGATGCAGCACACTCAGCAGCCACACCAATGCAATCTGACCAAGGCACTCGTAGCAGCTAATGTCACGATGCGCCTCAGATTTGAGAGGCAAATCCGCGAATGCAAAATCCGTAACAGTGAACTTCTCAGAAAACCAAAAGTCACCCGACGAAAGTGAGATGTATCCGCCAATGGCGAACACCTCACCGTTGCCCATAGCGTCAGCAGCTGCCTCAACAGACAAGTGCTGTTGAGGACGCAACGCGCACCACAAAGGTGGCAGTTGCGACCAACCCATCCAAAAATGCAGTAAAGCCTTGGAGGAAAGTGACAATGAACGTCGTTTGGATGCAGGATCCGCAATGCGTAACCAAATATCCTTGTCACCCAAGTTGCAATGCAGGAGTTCCCGTTTGGTCTTCACCTTCCGGTGCCGAACCGCAAGAACCTTGCTACCCAATGCAATGGCCGCACCACTGGGAAAGCTGGTTAAATGCAAATTTTCATCAAGGCAGGAAACGAAGGCCTGCCATTCGTGTTGACGAACACTGAAATTGGTAGCACGAGTGGTGTTAAGGTCGAGATACAATGCACGCAACCAGGGCTTTGCCAAAGGAAAAAGCTTGAAGAGCCATTAAGCATGCCGCATAGCTTGCTCAATGTAGCTCGATCGGTATGCTTGTCTTGTAATGCCGAGCTTATTCTGCCTGCAAACGCTGAAGCTTGTCCTCGGGAATGGAGACACAACCCATACCGAAGTCAAGCTCCCAGCCTATCCAACGAATGCAGCATCCAAACTGCAGCTTTTTCCATGAAAGTGGAATGGAAAATGCCCCGCAAAAGCATAAAGTAATGCAGAAAGAGATCTCCGCGACAGAAGCCGACTGGAAGCCCAGGAGATCGTCAACATATAGCGCTAAAAAGTGTGCAATGTATATGAGGAGATGTAATGTACGGACAAAGAATGCACCCAGGCGCGCGAACCAGAATGCCGAGAATGTAGCGCCGAATGGACACACTGTATAAAAATACAGTTTGGGTCCGACCCTAATGCCAAGTAAGCCTTGTTCAGAGCCCCTGACACGAATGGACTTATGGGCCGACTTAACGTCCAACGACCACGCAGCAAGCGGTTCGTGCTTGTTGCGTAATGGAAAGGCTGCTTGTACAGTCTGTAATGTTGGTAAGGAGCATTTCTCCGGGATCATGCAACACGCGTTTGTTCCGCAAATGGAAGAGTCAACAACCAGTCTCGGTTTTCTGCCTTCTGAATGTACTATGTTTAATTTGCCGATGGCCACGTTTGGCCAAATGCATTGAGCAGCCTCCAGCGACTCCACACACCGCAACCAGCCACTATCGACTTCAACCTGGACCAGCTGCTCAAGCAATGATGGATCGGATTCTGCTCCATTCCAGTTTTCCATGCATATGGAAAGGGAATCGGTAGATGGCTCACGACCCGACGGTGCAAAACAACCGGATAATGGAATGTCATGATTGTAACCAGTTGGTACGCCACTCAATAATGCACCGAAGAGAGAAACATCGCAATCCTGCAAGACCGAAGATAGAGCTGCAAGGGAATGAAGACAATAGGGCTGTCCAGGAGGTATACTCCAATCCACCGAATGCACATTCTGCGCCCGAAACCACTCCGAAAATAGCCTGCACAGCTCAACAAGCTCAGAATCAGTGAAAATGTGCTCTTCCGATGGAATGGAAAGCCGATGGCGAAGCCTGGAAGGAAGGCGAGACGACGCACAAAAGGACATCAGGGAGTGTCTCAAAGAATGCATACGGTCCTCGGGCTTCTTCTGCGTACCACTCCAATCCGGCCTACTATGTAAGCCACCACCATCACGCATGTGGGGAGTCGTCAAGCTTCTTGACCGGAATGCAAGACCAAGCCTCGGGGACTGAAAACGAGCACTGGCTCTGACATTTGCTCAGCGCCGCCGCGCAGATCATGGAGCTAAAGACCTCAATCAGAGCGGGCGGATAGAATGGAGCGCAATGCATATCATGACTCCCATTGCATGAGCAAGTCGCACCAAGATATGTAGCAAATGCCTCAGAGGAAGAAACGAAAATCCAGGGCCTGCCATTTGCCCCTTGAATGCACACGTAGGAATCTGAATCACATGATTTAGGCCTGTAGCCACACAGTGCAGAAAAAGCTGATCGGACCAACATGCAGACCAATCCGAAATATCAAAATGTATCGTAGAACCAGAAGAAAATGCCACTTTGCAGAGCTTGAGCACCCAACTTGTATGTACCACCGACCAGTCTGCAGAATATACAATGAATACCGGGGAAAGATCCCTTCGGCCGCACCTCGAAAAACTTGACGACGGATGGTATCGTTCTCCAAGCACTCCACACAAACATGTGGCACACCAAATGTAGAAAAGCCCGCCTGGATCTCACTGGCTCGCGACGAACAAATCACCAAGCAGAACTTAGATGGAAGCGGCGGAGACGGGATCGGCGGTGTAGGTCTCGACCGTGTCGCGGATGCAGCATCCGCACCTGGCAGAGGGAAGCCCCAATTCAACAAAGCAGATATATCCTCTTGTTTGAACGTAGCCAAATGCTTACAGGTGTACGCCCTAATCACCCAACGATTGCCAGTGAAGGATTCAGTCCCATGCCACAGATTGCCGTCAAATGCAAGCGGAGATTCCTTAGTATTCACCACAGAAAAGAGAAGTTGCTTCTGTAATGCATCCACGTAGAGTGCTTTTGCACCTGTCGGGGATTCCAACAGGAGGCCGCCGCCTTGAAAGTCTCCAAGAGTGACTGTGTAATTTAATGTACCCGGCTCATTGGAGGTATCTCGATGTGTTTTCAGAACCTCATTATGGGAAATGCAAATAGAGCTCCACGTACCCAAGGGAAAAAGCATAGTCAGCCAAGCATTAAGTCGACAGAGTATGCTCTGGTATTGAAATGTAGCATGCGTCAAACCCATCCGAATGGATTGACTGAATGCCCCCAAGTTGCAATAGGCCGCCAAATTTGCAGAGCTATCAATGGCATGAGATCTCCATTTCGTCATACCTTCAATGAAGGTCTGCTCGAGAATGGACAGAATATCCGCTGAGGAGGTAGATGTATGCCCAGCCGAAGGTGTCTGACCTGTAGAGGGCATTGCCTGCCCAGACGCTTGGCCCTCGGAAAGCGCCGGGCTGCTTCAGGCCTTATGCATGTAGGCCGGGTGATCCTTACCACATGGACGGCCACCAACATCAACCGCACAGCCATGAATGAAAGAGCAATCATCGAGCTTACAACCCGAGCGAAGGTTCCATCGCTTGCACATTTGCTTTTGTTGCCCATTCTCGTAAAATGTAACCATCCACTTGGGGCCCGATGCATCACCTTTGTCCTTAGATTTGCCGCCGCGACCCTTGCCTTTGCCGCCCTTGCCTTTATGATGTTGTCGATCAATGGAAGGTGGGTGACCACTCCCCCCGAGTGGCTTCTTGGGCTTGTGAACGAACACACGTGGTTGTAAGTGTGTCTGTAAAATGCAACGAACTTGAACAATCTCGTGCAGAGCATCGTCCATGGACCAACCCTTGTTGGTCAAGTCACAAATGGATTCCCTAGCCTCTTTATCAGCTGATTGCATCTCAGTGACATTAGGACACCGCAAGCCTGACTCGGCAGGAGGCTTTTGAAAGGCCAACTTAATGAAAAGCTTGTTGTAGGCACGGAATGAAGAGAGATGGCCAACCTCCAACATGCAAAAGGCAAATGCAAGCAAATCGAGCAGGTGGGCCAAAAACATTTGGGACACCCCCGAGTCTGAGATATCACGTGATGGAACTTCGTCGAAAATGCAATCATCTAATCTGGCAATCTTCCGCGGCCTGGAAGCTTGAATCTCATCGAGCTTCTCTTCGCTCAAGCGAAAACGCCATGCAATGTAAGAGTAATGCTTGTCTTGCACTTGTTTGTTACACGCAGCCAGAAGCCTGGAAGATGGCATGGATGAAGAGTCCAAAATCTCCGACGGGTACGAGTCCTCGAATGTAGACTTCATAGCACTCACTTTCTCAACACTAAGTTTTGCCGGAAAAGGCTCCACCCACGAAGAGGAAGTACCAGGGGGAGCTGAAAACAAAGGCCCCCCCGACGGGGATGGAGATGAAGAGGAAACCACTGCCGCAATGCAGCGATGGTATGATGCCTTACTGCATGCAAGAACCACAGGTGTCACCTGAGCGAATGCAGCAGCATCCAAAGCGTCCGTCAGTGCCTCCTGGAGGTCGTCGGGGCTTGCGCAAATGCAAGCGAAGCTGTTGATCGTAAGCTGGCTGCAAAGATGCTGTGAAATAACATCTGGAACCTTCTCCTCTTTAAGGATCTGAGCCAGAGTCAATGAAGTCATAGTCGACAATGCCCAAAGCGTAGAAACGACCTGAGATGCAAGGCGAATGCAAACAAATTACGAGGATGCACCTCGGGCCTGTAAGGGTGGAGAGGTCCACCGAGCAAAAGATGGCGCAACTACGGACAATGTGTGCCGAAGTGGAATGAAAGCATGTCTAGATCGCGTCAGAAAGGACTTGACAGACCCACAGGCTGAAACATAACGCCATGAATGCATGTCACATGTGCGCGGCATCCTGAGCTGAAAGGTGGATGCACCACGGGCAAATGCAAGCCAAGGCTGAATGCACAACCAAAGGTGCAAATGCAAAGCACTGGCCAACGCCCGCCGAAACATGAAGCAATGGAGAGCCTCACTTGTTTTCGACTCCCAGCGCCAGGAGTACTGTGCAAAATGCAGCCCGCGATGTCGCAAGTCAGCGGAGCTGCAGCGGCTCAAAACTCACAATGAAAGGGAAAGAGGGGTCGCAAAAGAATGCAAAGCGTGTGAGCTCGCCCTCTCCCCCAATTCAATGTAAAGCCACGACCCCAATGTAATGGAGTCACTGGTGATAGCGCCAGTGCCATCCGCCCCAGGATTGGTTCCAGGAGCTGTCGTCCCACTCCTCTTCGCAGTCGTCCTGGTAGGATGGAGTGGACTTGGCCTCCCTCTTCGCTCTGAAGCACCCTTTACACAAATGTATGGTGTGCTTGCTCTCAAAGTGAGAGTCAAATGGAACCTCGCTGCTGTAGCCACAGAGGCCGTTGCAATGGACGCAAGGCTCTCTGCAGCAGGTTATCTGCCGGGTGGAGACTCCGGCTTCTGGTCCAAAAATGCAGGATCAGCGACAGGCTCAATGTTCGGCTTCCGCACTGGTAGCAATGTAGATGTCGGAGGCGGAGATGTAGATGGATCAGATGCGGCAGCAGGTGCCGTGTCGCCCGTAATGGAAGGGCCATCATCCGGAGGGGCAGCGTCCTTCTGGCTCTCGGCCGAAGGAATGGACTGGCTGTCATCTTTGACAATGGAAGGAGTGTCCTCTTCCACCTTTTTCTCCACCTTCTCACTTTCTCCACCTTCCTTCTCCTTGGGCGGAATGGAGGCTTCCGCCGCGGGCGGTCCCGAGATACGGGTGCCCGGCGGCTGGAATGAAAGCCCCAATGCAAGCATCAGCTTCGTGCGGCCCAAGGGTGGACCACTGCGAATGAAGGAGGACAACTGATGCACGTCCGTGTCGTACAAGAAGATAATGGAGTCCTTGAGCGACTGAGGCTCACGAATGTTCTCCATGGGCGTCACCGGGGCCTTCGGAGTAGTCATGACGAACAGAAATGCAAATGCAAGCAAAGTCGCCAAATGAAGGAAGAATGTAGGAATGTCAATGCAACTGTCACATGTCGTGTAAAATGCACTCCGCTATGCACTGTGAGCGCCGGTACTGCAGCGAAAAATCGGAACAAATGCAATTCAAGCTGATGTCAAACCAAAGCATGCAATCGCCCGCAGCCAACAAATGCAAAAAGGGGTCACCCCTTTTTAGAATGGACGATCGCTCAGTCCAGTTTTGTGAAAATGCAACTGCAAGCTCGAGACCTGCAGAAACGTGAAACTGAAGTCGGGTGCGAGATCGCACGAAACGTCCCCCGGCAGCCACAAGCCGGGCGACCTGCAATGCCCGCATGTAGAATGCAGGAAGACTCCGCGCTGAGGAAAGTTATCTCCTCTGGAGTGCCGAGGTCCTCGCCACTGCCCGAACTAGTCTCGCCCTCCAATGGAGGTGCCTGAGGTACCTCAGGTGGTGCAGGCGGCGACACCAACACCGGTTCAGAATGTAACTGATCTGACTTGCCAGCCAATGGAGATTTCGCTGCAGTCGATCGGTCCAGTTCCTGAGAGAACCTGAAGAATGCAAGGTCGGGAATGGAAGAGACAGCACTATCCTGAGCCCACATGAGCGGGGGCTCGCAAGGCATGAAGGTCACGCCCCTCATCATTGGTGTCCTCGCCTTCCAACCTTGCAGGACTTTGTCAATGAACGAATCCTGTGCGATGATAAGAGGGCTCACGTCGTCNGCTCGCAAGGCATGAAGGTCACGCCCCTCATCATTGGTGTCCTCGCCTTCCAACCTTGCAGGACTTTGTCAATGAACGAATCCTGTGCGATGATAAGAGGGCTCACGTCGTCCCTGCCGCACAATGTAGATGAAGCAGCAAATGTATGGTGCCCTTGGAGGTGGCGAGTCTCCAACGAGAAGTCAAGCTGCCTGAAAAATGCAAGAAGGGTAACCTTCATACTGTGTAGGGTGTACTGTAATGTCTGCAAAGATGTAATGCCACCCCACATGTCCAGCAAACGACGAAGACGTACAAGTGCTTCGGCATACGATAATGGACGGACTGAGTCACCGTCAAGTCCGAAGAAAATGTAATCTGGGGCCGCCGCCGATGACGAGTTGAGGTCCAATGTATGCTCCATAGCTGACAGCCAATGGAACAACCAAGAGGGCAAGCGGTACAGACCGCCAGAAATGCAACCGAAAGGCATGAACTTCCTCGACTTGGTGCAATGGAGCTGATGCTATCGAAATCAATGAAAAACTGCTCAAGACGAACATGCTGCGCATCCGAAAATCTCAAGCTGCACCAAATGCAAAGCAAAACAGAGCCCGCAAAGACGGCCTCCGATCTGGAGAAGCGTTCGAAGACGAACTCAGTCTCCAGCCACAAAACAAATGCAAGCGGCAAGGGTATGGCCTCTTTCCGCATGCTGTTGGATTGCCAAGCCTTAGAATGAAAAAGGCCTTGGTAAAGCGATGGGAAACCATCAGGCTGGACTGTAGAGGCAAACCAACGTATGGCCTTCAGCACACTCAGAGAATGCAATGAAGCATGATGTGACCGAGATCTTTGCAATGTATGGATCGCATCCACCAGCTGAACCTGCGAAAGGGAAGAAATCTCCAACTCAAGGTCTTTCACAGTAGTGAACAACTGCCACAGCACAGCGATGTAACGAAGAGCGGTGTTGTCCGAGACACGTCGCAAAAGTTGTTCCAGCAATGCATGACGATTATCACTGCGCAATATGTCTTGCAAAAGGCGCGAGCACGCAGACGTGAGCTCACAGAGTTCACACCAAAGATGTAATGCACGTGTCCAGTGTTGCAAATGCACATCAGAATGCTTGATCACCTTGTTGGCCGAAGCCGAGCCCGTCGCCGGAACGAAAGCAACGGATCTCTTCTGCGGGCCGGCAGCAGCTCCAGAAAACCGAGCTGCCGACGGTAATGGAAAAGATGTATCCATACCTTCTTGAACCTTAACAGGCGGACTGCTTTTGCTAACAGCACCCTCTGCCTGCTTCCCCCAAGATGTAGTCAATGACGGATATGAAGCATATGCGCCTCGAGCAGACGGCAATGAACGAGGTTTGGGGCACGCCACCGGGTTGCCAACAGAGGCCTTCAAATGCACCACCGGCCTCAAACGAGCATGTTGAGATGTCCTGACAGGATGCGAATGCAAACTCTTTGCCCGACTTGTCTCCACACGCAATGTAACCGGTCTCGCCAGGGGCTTACCCGAAATGGAGGGTGTACCTGGAATCTTGGGCGAAAGCTGTGAAGAAAGCATGCTTTCCACCTGCGCCTCCTGAGTAAACGAAGCTGCAATCGGCAAGGCCCCGGCCGGGCTGGCATCAAAATGTAGCCGGCCGGTGCGCAATGGAGACAACTCCATCTCCGGAACCGCACCATTGACTGACGGCGATGTCCCCGAATTACCTGGCAGCAAATGCCAAGAGCTAGCCCCCGAAGTGTCCCCTGACGAGGCAGGCTCATCACTCCTGGCCACAGATGCAACCCACTCAAAATCCGCATAGGGCGGCTGAAGCGAACCCTCAGGGCTGAGCGGCTGAATGCTAGCCGAGTCCGTACCTGAAATGAAAGCGTCCACAGCCTGCTGAAAAACTTCCACACTCGAAGGCGAAGCAGACTGTTCCAATGGAGGAGAAAGCTGGGTTGAGGACCTCTTCTGAAAACGTTTAACAATGCACTGTGCACGCTGCGGGCAATCAGAATCATGTTCCTGCCCCATAGTACCCGTAGGTTCCACTGTAGTAGCAATGCAAGCTGTCTCGGGCACTGGCAAAGGTAAGTGTACCGCTGTTGGAAATGTACTTGCATCGCTCACAGGCACTGAATGCACTGGCACTGACTGCTCGTCCATAATGAAAAACAGACACGCCAGCAAAGCCAATTGCAAAATGATGCCAAGGCCGCTGCAAATGAAAACCATGCACTCCCCTCCCTATCTCGAGCGGGAGAGGAATGAAGCGAAGCTAAGCTCCACAAACCGTTCAAGGGCCTCGAGACCAAGTCTAGAGGGCTTACAAAGAAAGGCCCGTTAGCCTAACAGAATTTTTCTGCCTGCACGGCAGGCGAAGGCAGCTGCGAGCCTGCTTGCTGCAATGCACACGAGATGTCATGAATGCAGCNCTGCACGGCAGGCGAAGGCAGCTGCGAGCCTGCTTGCTGCAATGCACACGAGATGTCATGAATGCAGCAAGCATGCAAATACCTTACCAAACATACGTGAGCAAGCACACAAAACGTTCTCACTCAGGACAAGGGAGCCAAGATCGAGCTTGAGCAGTCCGCGCGACCGTATTTCAGGTTTGGGCATGGGCGTTGGGGCCGGGCTTTGTGTCGAGTGCATCTATCTAGTCACATTTCTGGACAACATCAACATTTCTCTTTGTATGCTTTGCCCAATCCCGATGCCTACTACAACAATAACCTGGATAAGTCGTCGCTCGTACCGGTACTTATTGGAATGGACATGATGATAGACTTCGCTACAGGCCTTGCTATGAATACCAGGGACCCCAAACCAGAGGTGTACCAGCTTCACACCAACCACAAAGGTCATCTTGTCTTGGACACCAAGGGCTACACCAATCATGCAGGCCAAGCTCGTGTTGTTGTACGTGCACCCTCACCTGCCAGTAACAATCCGGTACATGACCATCAAGCGCTTGAGCTAGGGACTCTGTGGCTGGTCATGACTGTTCGCGATGCTGAGTTTGATGAGCAAGAGCTGCTAGGATGTGGCAGCTCTTTGAGGCATCTCGAATGACGTCTTCTACCTCAGCCTTTCAAGCTCAAATGTCTGGCACCCCCAGTGCCACGTATCCTTCGACAACAACTTCTTCGCGCAGCAATGGCGGCATCCTCTCAGGAGACCCGCGACCTCGACCCGGAGACCGAGCAGCTGCTGATTGCGTCCTACAAGGCAAAAGCAGCCAAGCCGAAGCCCAAAGCTCGAGCACGGTCCCTCGACACCAAGCCTCGAATGAAGGCGGATCCCAGGGATCCACGAATGTCGGCGGACCAATGGCCACGTTACAACCGTCACATCCCCTCCGCTCCGGAGGCGAATGCGCACAGACAGTGGATAACGTGCAGTGTCTGCAACGTGAGGCTGTTGTATACGCCAAGGAAGGGTTCACCGGCATCGTCGACGGCAGTGCTCAACGCCCCGGAACTCCGCCAGCACCTGGGCAATGTGAAACCTACTGCGAAGGTTTGCTTGCACATGATGAACAAGATCACGGCGGAGACAGTGCTGGAGAAGCCGATTCGGGAGATCCTGGACAATCCGACGGCTACCAGAACAGCGGCATCATCTCCAGGCACGGCGTGGAGCACGGTGGACGACGCGGAGCTGGTGGCGGCCTACGAGAACGAGAAGGGCGAGTGAAGATGAACAAGAAGGCGAAGGTTTACGCTCCCCAATGTGCCTTTGTACATTGGCAAGAAGATCATGGCTATGGCTACGCTCTTCAACGCCATGACGACGGCTCTTCTGTTGAATCTCCACCAACATGATCGCGATGGCTTGTGGGAGATCGCTTGTTGGCTGTCTGAAGCATCTGAGGAGAACAACATAAAAGCCCGTCGTATCAATCTTGTTCAGGGCTTTGACCTATACCCACCTTCGACCTTGGGATCGTCTACGTGAACTTCGACGACTGCATCGACCCCATCGTTTTTGGTTCTCTTTGCCGTGTACTAAGTGGTGTTCTTGGACTTCAGTGAACTACAACGCCCCGGAGAAAAAGGCCAATCTGGAAACGGCACGACGCCGCGAACGGAGACTTCTTTGGTTCACAAATGCCTGTATCAAAGAAGCCCTGGCCGATGATCCTTCAGTACAGGTGTACTTTGAATGGCCCCATCCTTGTTTTGGTTGGCGCCAGAGGCCCATGGAAGATTTGGACAAGCACCTCCAGGATGCCGAAGTACCATGGCTACCATTTCGTATCGATGGGTGCAACTATGGCATGAAAGACCGAGCGGGTGTGCAGTTCATTCAGAAGAAGTGGCTCATCAAGACTACGGATGAGCAGTTTCAGCGTGTCTTCAGGGACAAGGTGTGTCCTGGGAATCATGGCGTTCATGGGCACATCGAGGGCGGTGCAACTGCGGAATCGGCCTACTATCCATGGCGAACGGTGCAAGCCATAGCCCGCCATTGGAGGGATCAAGCGGCCCCTGCACGGCATCTTCGTCTACTTTCTCTTCGGCAAGATCAACCATGGTTTGATGATGAAGTGGACGGCCAATCAGCTGAGCGAGAACCTCGAGGATTTCAATGTGACAGAAGGCGATCTGGAAGGATTAACCTCGTCTTCAGGTGATCAGTGTGTCTCAGCAGGGGATCTGGAAGGATTAACATCGTCTTCAGGTGATCAGTGTGTCTCAACAGGGGGTGCATCTTTGAATCCTTTGCTCGACTTGGTCAACAAGTACATCATCCTTGGGGACTTCTCGTATGATGGCTTGGAGTCGATTCTCACTTGCGCTTCTGAGCATGTCACCACCTTGACTCCTTCTCACAGCCGGTGGCAGTCAGGGCGCAGACAGGCATTCATCCTTGGTGCCTACTCCCATGGAAGCTTCGGTGGTATCAGCAACAAGACTGTTGTGCTGGAGCCTCTGGTGCAGTACCTGCACGCGTTTCTTCGACGCCAACTACCACAATCTACATGGTCAAGCTTGATGATTTCCTTCAACAGTCCTGCCCTACCTCACCGAGATTTTCACAACGTCAAGAACTGGGCTCCTAAACCACTTGTGGTTTGTGGACGGCTGGGTACTCTTCCAACCAGCCTATGAAGCGTCGAAAAACTCCTGACGGACGACTACGTGATGGATTTGCGCAACCTACACGACGACAAATTGTATGCGTTGATCCCGACAACTGGCATGCTTCAGAAAAGTGGCAAGGATACCGGATAGCCGGATAGCCCTCTCCGCGTACACCACTCGAATGACACCGCATCTACAACCTGAGGAAATCCGACAACTACGGCGACTTGGGTTTCCCATTTCTACGACAACTACGGCAATGGCTCTCCCGGCGGAAATTTCCAATGATCAGGGAGAAGTACTTGATGAACTACATCCAGGGGTGACGAAGGCCGAGTTCGAGAAATGGGAAGCACAGGTGTCCAAGTTCCACAAGGCGGCAGGGCATCCGACCAAACGCAATCTGGGTCGCATCATTCAGGAAGCCGGGCATCCCCAATGGAAAGTTGATGTGGCCTTGAAACACGTTTGCCCTGCATGCCAGAGTTTGAAGCAAGGTGGAACTAGCTCAGGACAAGTTCCCCCAGCGGCGACTCATCCTCAAGACGCTGCTTGGGAGGCTGTTGGTGCTGATGTCGGAGAGTGGGTTGCGCCAGAAAGTCGCACAAAAATCAAGTTCGTTGTGTTCGTTGATTTGGCCACCGAGCTGCGAGTGATTAAGCCCCTCCAGATCTACAATCTCCTCGAGATGAAGGCCGGGAGCACGAAAGACATTGTCACGGCCTTCTGCGAATGTTGGCTTGCCTGCTTCCCAAAACCGAAGGCGCTTCTGCTGGATTCGGCAAAGAGCCTGTCACCGGGGGCAATGCACGATTTTGCCTCCAGCATCAACTTGATGGTGCTCCTGGTGGCGGAAAAGGAACGTTGGGCACACGGTGCGATTAAGGCTGGTTCAAGACATCAAGCACACGGCTTCTGCCATCCACTTGGAGGCTCGACATCAAGACCCATCCGTGACTTTGTATCTTGCGACCTCAGCACTCAACTCTACTGAGTACACCGCAGGGTTTTCCTCCTTTCAGTGGGCTTTTGGCAAGCAGTTCAGTTTGAATGATAAGGATTTGAGGACCATCCACGACATCGACCCGGAGGTTGAGTTTGCTCGGTTGGTGACTTCGCGTCAGCACGCCGAATCGGTAGCTCAGAAAACACGAGCCAAGCGGCTTCTTTCCAAGCTTGGCAACACTACGGTTCGCCAACCAATTCGCAACTACAACCCTCTTGACTTGGTCAAGATCTGGAGAAAGGTGTGGCCGAAGAGCCAACATGTTGGCCCTCGTGGAGGTTTTCGGAAATCTGGGCGACCTGCTTGGATTGGTCCTGGCCGTGTGGTCTTTTCAGAAGTACTTCCTCACCAGACCCGTGGAGACCAAAGGCGGCATGTGGTGCGGGTGCTGAGGCACCCAGCACTTCAGGTGTTCGGCACACTCCGTACGACCGGTGACTGAGACAGAGCGTTTTCAGTTTCAGAGCATCGACGGTGATCAACCGTCACAGTGGAAGTCCTTTGAGGACGTTCTACCGCGGAAGGAGTATCACGACTTGATTGACCACGAGCCGGCGGATGATGAGGTTGAGTTACCTGATCTACCACCAGAGCCAGACTCAACGACTATCCACCGACCTCCAACCCGACGGGTCCGTGCCAAAACTCGACCGACGGTGACCTTTGATGACGATGTTGATGCAGGTGATGGTAATGAACCCTCGAGCCCATCTACGTCCTCAGCAGCTAAGCACCCTGTGGAAGTCAATGAGTACGAAGCCCCGCAACTCAAGCGACATAAGGGGGATGGAGTTGATGCCTTGAACTGGGTTGAAGCACTCCAAGCCGAAGCCAACATGGAGGAGCAGGAGATGAACATCTTCTCGGCTATGGACGAGACTGAGGAGTTCTTGAAGATTGAATTTGACATTGGTGGCCACATGTCAAACCGTCAGCGCAAAGCTTTGGAACGCAACCCAGTGGCCTACACGGTCAAAAAAGATGCGTGACAGTGAAGTTGTGTTGGCACGTCTTCCTGAGCATGAGCGCAAGCTGTTCGTGCGAGCCAAGGCCAAGGAAGTTGGCAGCTTCATCACCAAATAGGCAGTGCGCAAGTGCAAGGATAATGCCGAAGTTCGTCAAGCATACTCCACCAATCGGATTGTGAAGGCACGATGGGTGCTAACGTGGAAAGCGGTACCCCCAGAAGATCGAGAAGAAGCCCGGCGAGATCAAATGGAGAACCCACAAACGCTTCATGGTAGAGATGGCGCTGTGAAAGCTAAAGCGAGAATAGTTTTGCTTGGTTTTCAGCACCCGAACCTGTTGGATCCAACCTTCAAAACCTCGAGCCCTGTGCAGTCTTCCTTGGGCAGACACCTGCTGCACTCTATCTGGAAGGTTTGGATTTGGCCACAGCTTTTCTGCAAACCCAACCTACAGCAGCAGATCAAGAGCTATGGACGTCAGGGGATGCCTTAGGTGTTGGTGATGAAGGAATCATGCGGATCCTACGCAACATTTACGGTCCACGTGGTTTATGGCTGTCTCTCAACAAGCGGCTGACTGAACTTGGTGCTCAAGCAGTGCTTGGTGAACGATGTCTGTGAATATGGTTTTCCAAGATTCACATGGATGGCAAGCATCCAAAGGTGATCGGTGCCAACGGGCGGACTGCTGACTCTTCTAGCTGGTCCCGAATGTCTATCCGGACAAGTAGCTTCTATGTCGCTCCTAGGGTGGAGAACTTGGAAACTGCGTCGTAAAGCAATCAGCTCTAACGACTCTGAAGTGCAAGCCATTCTGGAAGCCGAAGATCATAATTTCCGTGCAAGACTTATCTGGACTGAGCTCAACGGAGCAGGCGGTCAGCGTGCTCAACTTCCACCCCGACAAGACCTTGTCAGCATCCTTGAGGATCAAGTGGCTCAAGTTCAAGGAGTTCTCTGTACAGACTCTCGTGGAGGGTTTGATGCTGTTGAGCTGAATGAAAGTCCTCTTCGAATTCTTGGGCTGTCGAACATGCGAGCCGCGCTACAAGCATTCCAACTTCGAGATACGCTGGGACGCTGCAGATGCCAACTACGCTGGCTTCCCAGTGACTACGATTTGGCGGACGCATTGACAAGGAAGCGTCAAGACTGTCGTGTTGGACTTGCTAAGTTCTTGCAGACCACAGTGTGGTCAATCAAGTTCGATCCCACGTTCACTGCTGCAAAGAAAGGTAAGCGCCAAGGCAAGTCCGCAGTGGAGACCATCGATAAGTTCATGGGCAGCCCCACTGCATCGTCGATGTCTTTTGGGGGTGATGCAACTTCTGAGGCTTATTTCGACGATGCCGATGCTTTCTACATGTGGGCCTTTCAGGCTCGACAGCTGGGGCGTAGCTGTAGCCGAGAGCCACGGACCGAGCTCAGCGCTCGTGCAAAAGGCGACAGGGCCCAGCGCCCTTCTTTGCTTGCTGTTGTGACTGATCAATCAAGCTATCTGTGAGAGCCCAATTCCTACCATTGCAGCGACCCGCTGCAGAACCCTCATATTACAGGAATCGCCTGGAACTGTGTAGAGCAAACTCGAACAATGAAGACCGAGCTCTAAATTCCAGCCCCAACATCCTCAAGCAGTCAACACTATACTTCCTACTATAGGAGCCTTAATAATTAGAATAGGGTTTGGGGGGCCTATTACACTACAATTATAAAAAGAGAGTTCCGTGACGGAACACGGGCCCGTGTTTTTCGATAGGAATTGCATGTTTTCTCACGATTTTCTCACAATTATGTACTATGTTACTATAGAGCATCACCATCAAAAATAACATCTGACTGCCCGACTTGTGAAGATGCTGAGGTCGTGACCTGAAGCAGGATTCGTCTCATAGCAGACCGCATACAGTGGATGTAACGCAGTAACTAGGCTTTGCAAGACTTTTCCTTCGCCCCACGCACGCTTACTGAGCATGCTGCCCATAGGATCAGGCAGGAGACGATGTAGCTCCGGATAGATGCCGAACAAGTAGGCATTGTTATCTACGAGTCGCGATATAGCCGTTCTGCGANTCGCGAAGTGTGCTCTTCCATGTCGAACTCCACACATGTCATACCGTTTTTTACTTTAGGAATATATGCTAGTGTTGAGGCTTCTTAAATATGTGCATACACTCAGGCACAATGACATTCTGACATGTTCTCGATAAGTCTCTGTGCGGAAATCGACATAACATCCATATACGGACAGCTTGGATTCTGTGGCCGCATGACAAACGCATCAAGAACTCTAGTCAGCACTAGCCTACTTC
>BGNK01001291.1:90120-157265 GCA_003297005.1 Symbiodinium sp. clade A Y106 | reverse complement strand
TTTTTGATGGTGATGCTCTATAGTAACATAGTACATAATTGTGAGAAAATCGTGAGAAAACATGCAATTCCTATCGAAAAACACGGGCCCGTATTCCGTGGCACTCTCCAGAAATAATACTAATACTAATACTAATACTACTACCAACACCAGTACCGGTACCAATACTAATACTATTACCAACACCAATACCAATAGTAGTACCAACAGTACTACTAGTACTAGTAGTACTACTAGTACTACTAGTACTACTAGTACTACTAGTACTACTAGTACTACTAGTCCTACTAGTCCTACTTGTACTACTAGTACTACTAGTACTACTAGTACTTCTAGTACTACTAGTGCTACTAGTGCTACCAGTACTACTAGTACTACTAGTACTACTAGTAGTACTAGTACTACTAGTACTACTAGTACTACTAGTACTACTAGTACTACTACTACTACTACTACTACTACTGCTACCACTGCTTCCACTGCTACTACGACGGCTACGACTGCTGCGGTTGCAACGGCTGCCACGATCACCTCGACGACTGCTAATACTACCGCAAATGGCACTACTACAATGAGTGCTACTGCTGCCCCTACTATTCCTGCGATTACTACTACTACTGCTGCTGCTACTACTGCTCCTGCTACTACTACTACGACGACGACTACTACTGCTACAACTACTACTGGTGCTGATGCTACTACTACTACTACTACTACTACTACTACTACTACTACTATTGTTACTAGCACTCGTAGTACTAGTAGTACTACTAGTACTACTAGTACTACCCGTACTATTAGTACCACTAGTACTACTAGTACTACAAGTAAGTACTACCAGTACTATCAGTAGTACTAGTACTAGTACTAGTACTAGTACTAGTACTAATATACATTAGTATTCGTACTAGTGCTAGTACTACTACTAGTACTAGTACTACTAGCACTACTACTACTACTACTACTACTACTACTACTACTACTGCTACCACTGCTTCCACTGCTACTACGACGGCTACGACTGCTGCGGTTGCAATGGCTCGACGACTGCTAATATTACGGCAAATGGCACTACTACAATGAGTGCTACTGCTGCCCTTACTATTCCTGCGATTACTACTACTACTGCTGCTACTACTACTGCTCCTGCTGCCTGCTACTACTACGACGACGACTGCTACTACTACTGCAACTACTACTGCTGCTGATGCTATTACTATTACTACTACTACTACTACTACTACTACTCCTGCGACGAATGCTACTACTATTGCTACTACCGCAACTACTGCGACACTACGGCCACTAGGACTACTACGACTACTCGGTTTCTACACATTTATGATGGCTGCTGCGACTAAAATTTCTGCTGAGATTGCTAACACGACATGACGACTCACCACGACAACTGCAATGACGAAGACGTGTTCCATGAGGCTCATCGCCAGCCTCATACATAGTGCTGACTTTCTGAACTTTGCATTGAGGTTTTCTCCTAACGGTTTGCATTGTTCTGATGATGGTTCTGAGATGTTGGTGACACCTAGACGGTTGCGCTTCGTTCGCCGGCACAAAGACATCTGCCACAGCAGGAGCGAATGGCCTGGGGTTTGCTGCAGGCGGGAGCAGTGTCGCAAGTTGATCAAGGAGCAAGGGCTCTAGCGTTGGCGTCATCCTTTCGGGTTTGTATTTGCATCCCAATCAGCAACGTAGAAGACGATGGTGCTCACCACCATCATGACCATCAGCATCACCAGCATCCTCATCGTCCTCGCAATCCTCATAATCATCCTCATCATCATCATCCCCAGCATCGTCACCGTCATCATCCACCTCATCATCATCTCAGGAGTCGTGGTGGGAGCAGTGACAGCTGTGCCAGTCGCTGTGCTATTGCTTCGGCAACTGCTAGCGCCTTAGTAATGGTAGTAGTAGTAGCAGCAGCAGCAGCAGGAGTAGTAGGAGTAGGAGTAGGAGTAGGAGTAGGAGTAGGAGTAGGAGTCGGAGTCGGAGTCGGAGTCGGAGTCGGAGTCGGAGTAGGAGTAGGAGTAGGAGTAGGAGTAGGGGTAGGGGTAGGGGTAGGGGTAGGGGTAGGAGTAGGAGTAGGAGTAGGAGTAGGGGTAGGGGTGGGGCCGGTGGGGTAGGAGTAGGAGTAGGAGTAGGAGTNACTAATATATATATATATATATATATATATTAGTATTCGTACTAGTACTAGTACTAGCACTAGTACTAGTAGTACCAGTAGTAGTATTAGTACTAGTAGTACTGGTACTACTTACTTGTAGTACTAGTAGTACTAGTAGTACGAGTGGTACTAGTAGTAGTACTACTACTAGTATTACGAGTGCTAGTAGTATTCATTCATTCTGCACGCAGCGGAGTTCGATCCACCTAGCGAGTTGCACAGCTTCGCTGGAGTCTCATGAACTCGGTACCGTGCCCGTGGGCCGCAGGACCTGCAGAGATGTCCTGACACTTGTGGCCCTGACAAAGAGTAGTGACATCCTCTCAGCGGTTTGGCATACGAACCTGGCCAGTGGCTCTGAGTGCTATGAGCTGCAACTGATGCGTGCCATCAGATGATGTGGCAGACAGCACTTCTTTGCTCGGCCAATGCACGGCAGTGTAGCTGGTACGATCGGCTTAAATGTAGCCACAACACGTGGCTACAGTACTGTCGATAGCTGTTATATCATGTTTTCCAGCTCGCACACTATGAACCCCAGTTTTGCACTCCAATGCTGAGTGATACCGTGCCCCGCTGCACGATCTCTTGACTGATGAGTAGGTCGCAAGTTTGCAACTATTCGTAGCGGAACTTGCACAAGTGGTGTAGTGCTCTTGAAGCACCGGTGCAATGCACTGCCACGTACCTGACGCCAGGCTGAGCGACCGGCTGCGATTGGAATGAAAGTAGTAGTAGTAGTAGTAGCAGCAGCAGCAGCAGGAGTAGTAGTAGTAGTAGTAGTAGTAGTAGTAGTAGTATTGGCCTGCTTACAGGTACACCCGAAAACCCAAGAGCTGCGAGCTGCACATGCCACGTTCAACAAGGTTTTTTGAGAGCAATCCCGAGGAATAAGACAACAGCTTTTTGTGATCTGTTGGACAGGCGATCAAGACACGAGGATGTCTGGGGTGTCCTTCCTGCTCTGTATGAACTCGCTGTCGCTAGCTTCAAACGCAACAGCACAAACCACAAGATCCCGTTTCCTATCTTCAAGCCATGCAACCCGAAACATTTTTGACCATCTTTGCCTTAGTCGGCATCCTAGGTCCAGGACCCACCCGATCTCCAAGCTTTTCGTGAGAAGGCCAAACAGGCCAATCCACCAGACGACTTCCTCGACATGCAGGCCCCCGGCAGGACTCCCCTGTAGAGCCGTAGTGTTCTGTAGGAGTTCGACACGCAGGTGTCCGGTTTGGATTGCACCGGCTTTGAGGGCAGAGCTTGCAAGACACTCTTTGTGGGGTGCCAGGGTCCTAGATTGCGTCGTAAACATGCAAAGGCATGAAGCATTTGGCACGAAGACACGGCATCTCGGAGAGTACACGCCTGTTGTCGCGGTTCGCCGTCCGTCGTCTCAAGGTCCCAGGATCCGATTCAGCATCTATCTTCATGTATCCTGCACGGCGACCAAAAGCTTCTTCTCATCGTGACATGTTCCCACCACCTAGTGACCAGTGTTGACCTGCTTGGTATCCGTATGGTTTCCTTAGCTGGACAAGGCGTCCCGTGCACATGGCATCTGGCTTGTGTAAATGTGGTGAGCTCAAGATTCCGGTGCGTCTCGCGATGCTGCACT
Organism: Symbiodinium sp. clade A Y106; assembly: GCA_003297005.1. NCBI lineage: Eukaryota > Dinophyceae > Suessiales > Symbiodiniaceae > Symbiodinium > Symbiodinium sp. clade A. Next base: position 153,459 of record BGNK01001291.1, on the reverse strand, counting down.
GGTCATTAGTTTGCCTACTCTCTGTCGCCCTTGTTGCGGAGATGCCGTGTCTGACGGGACTTCTGTTTCTTCAGTGCAACCCGATGTGCAAGCCCAGCAGTATGTGATACACTCTTCTCGTCTTCCGCGTCTGTCTCAAGCGTCGTTTCCAGGTGCACAACTGCCCTAATCTCTGAGGCAGATCCAGGTCCAGGCATCCCTGGATGCCGGTCACGGTCTCATCGGCGACCTTGGCGTGTCTCCCATGCCGTCTGGAGCACGCCAGCCTGGCTCTGAGAGGGCTCTCGCCTGCAGGTTGGGAAGCTCAGCACAGACTTCAGTTAGACTTGGCATCGCAGCGAAAGCGGGCAGCCGGCCGCCGGTCAAAACGGGCAGGCTTAAGCATTCCACATGCGTACTGCCTTAGTTTCGGACCGTGGGCTGACTTGTAGCATCTCTGCATCAGTTGACTCCGGGAAGATCATGAACTCAGCGGGAACAGACAGCGACACCTTGATGGGTAAGTTGTCAAATGTGGTACTCGCTTCATAGCATGCCCAAAGCTCCAGAAGGGTCGTGGAGAATCAAGCTCTGACAGAATGATCGTAACGAGCAGTTTTCTGCCTGCTGAACCTGCTATTCCCGAGGCTGTGGCAGTGGTGGCTGCTTCAGAGACCCGGCGCAGAGTGTCCTCGATGAGACCAGGAAGGGTGCACCCATCCTTGACAAGTGCATGTCACCCCTCTTGCTCTCAATCCCGGATTCCTCCCGACAGGCCTGGACCACCACCCACTTGTGATGATGCATTCCGCAACAACTTATGACACCGCCATCACCTCGGCGATCGACCCTGCAACAATTTGTTTAGCAGGACCACGGAGAACCTCTTGCAAGAATCTTGATTCGTGTGCTTAGAGGGTTTGGCCTCTCGTTGCAAATATAAGGGTATGTAACGTAGTAGATCGAATGCTCTGGCGCTTGGCGGCGTGAAATTGTCAAGGCTGCAGGTCAGCTTGTGGCTGACGAGTGCATCGACCGTGGCGAGGCTGGTTACTTCATCTCAAAACGATTTGTCGACATCTGCCGAAATCCTGCTTGCCGACGATGCCGTTGAAGGTGATTGTGCAAGACAAGCCCGTCCTCCTGGTTGAGGATGCCGTCTCTCCAAGGCCCTTTGCATGGAGATGTCGGAAAGCTTCTTCGATGACAGGACCTACCGGATGAAGATCCGTCTGGCGCTGTCTGGGCTTCCGATCCCGAGGCGCCGGCTTCGGGAGTACGCAAAGCAAAAGTTTCGAACAGGGCACGGATATTATCTGAGTACCATGGGAAACGGCTGCCAAACCGCATACTCGACCCTCTCAATATCAAGATTTGTCTCCACAGCTCTCCACTTGTTAGTCCTGCCCCAAATGGTGAGCATTTTTCGTAACGGGAACACGCCGACCGTAACAGAAACTTGTAACAAGAACAGGCCCCCTTATCATAATGCCAACCCGGTGGCTCGTAGCATAGAGTAACAGGAACCTGGGCCTTTGGCTTCAAAAGTCTTTAGGGTTGAGGGTTGAGGGTTTTGGGGTTTAGGGTTTATCGGGTTCAGGGTTTAGGGGTTTAGGGGGACCTTGGTGATAAACACATACAGATGAGGCTATCTGCATTCAGTTCAATCTTTCCTGCATCAGTTTGAACCTATGAAACGACAACAAATGCAAACACTGCTCCGCCTGTCAGCCTGCCGGCATGTGAGAAACACGCATTGGTTGTGCGGACCCGCTGAGTATCCATGTATCAGCACATGTTTGTGTGTGTGTGTGTGCGTGTGTGTGTGTGTGCGCGGGTGTGTGTGTGTGTGTGTCTGTGAGTGCGTGCGTGTCCACCTGCTTCAGGCCTGCCTGTGGGGGACCGGGTTTCGGTATCTATATTGCGAGCATGAAAACCTCCTCCTGCCTACGCCTTGCTTATTTCCGATGTCAGTTCCTGTTCCGGTGGTCGTTCACGCTGGTCGCCTGAGATCGGTTTCGTTACCCACAAAGCGGTTCTCGTCACTCCCCGCACCCCCCGTGTGGTCCCGAGGAATTTCTGCTTCACTGCAGGAGGCTGCGCAGCCAGAAGGCCAAGAACTACTACACCTACTACTACAACTACTACTACAACTACTACTACTGCTGCTGCTGCTACTACTGCTCCTGCTACTGCTGCTACTACCATGCTACTACCATACTACTACCATACTACTACCATACTACTACCATACTGCTACCATACTACTGCCATATTACTATTACTATTGCTACTACTACCACCACTACTACTACTACTACTTTTTCATTCCAATCGCAGCCGGTCGCTCAGCTTGGCGTCAGGTACATGGCAGTGCTTTGCACCGGTGCTTCAAGAGCACTAGAACCATATGGGCAAGTCCCGCTACGAATAGCTGCAAACTTGCGACCTACTCAACTTGTCAAGAGATTGTGCATGATTGCACTAACAGGTCTCAGCGCAGCACTGGGTGCCGGGCGAGAGCTGGTTGTAAAAAGTTAGATCAGTGTGGCATAGTGCGCTAGCCATCAGAGTGCTTGTCTGTACGAGATGAATTTGCTTATGATGTACACTGTACAAGCTAGTGCAGTTTTGCACGAGTGGCCCTGGGGGGCACACCTAAGTGGCCGGAGATGGCTCACTGACGCAACACTCATTGGGCTTCGGCCTGTAGAGCGAACTCTAGGCGTCTCAATGTGCTGGTGTGTTCGGGGCTGAGATCAGCCACGGCCTTGATGGTGTAAATGGCGATGGTGATACGGTGCCCTCGCCATGGGCGTGTTTCGTGCCATTGGTGTGGGTCGAAGGTGACTCCTGACAGTGTGAGGTTCTGCACGGATCCATACATATTGCCATCCAAGGAGGGGCAGTGGCCTGTGGTGGATTGTAGCCAGAGGCCGCACTACTACTACTACTACTACTACTACTACTACTACTACTACTCCTGCTACTACTACTACTACTACTACGCGTTCTAGTACAAGTACAAGTACAAACAAACAATACTAGTAGTACTACTAGTCCTACGATTACTACTAGTGCACATACAGAGATGCATGCACACGAGCAACACATGTTCTACAGGAATAAGTACCCTTGTAAATAAATGTACATATGAATTTATACATATATATATATATATATATACACATTTATGTATCTATCTATCTATCCATATATATATATGTATATGTATATGTATATGTATATGTATATGTATATGTATATGTATATGTATATGTATATGTATATGTATATGCATGTGTGTGTATATATATATATGACTTGTGCAGGCGCTGGCGAGTTTTCGAAAGCTCAGTGCCGAAAAGAGGACCGCCCCCATTGGTTCTGCAAAGAGGTTTTCTGTCAGAAACCAAGCGGGTTTGACAAACAACCCTCTCGAGAAAAACTCTGTGGGGTGATTGGCATGACTGTCTTGGACCATGCCTGGTGCGTTTTTACGAGGCACGCGGTGCTTTCGCTCTACGTTCCAGATCTAGAGGAGCCTGGTTTCGAGGACTTGCAGCGTCAGAGAATGTTTGCTGTCTCTGCACCACGATAAGCCAAAACAAAGAGCTTCCAGGACTGGGTTGCAGAGGAGGAAGTGTCCAAAGGGGATGACGAAGCATTTTTGTTCTTGCGGGCGTGGAGACACGGCTTCTACTACGTCGGCTTACTGTATGCCTCAAGAAACGTGATGGAGTCCTGCCCAGGTCCTGCGCGTCAACGGAATCGAGGCGTTTCTGCCTGCAGCATGAGCCATGAGCGTGGCTCTGTTAGCAGCGCCGACAACAGGTGCCGGATGGGAGAACTGGGCTCTATGCCACTGCATGCCGTGCCAACCACTCTTGTTTGCTAGAGCCACAAGACGGGCCTTTCCACACATGGGTTCTTGCATTTTTTGCACTGAGGCCAAGAGCCCGTCTAAGTGTTGATGCTGACGGTGGGGTCAGGCCTCTCGGTGATTCCGCTCGGTGGGCTCGCCTCGACAGGTCGAGTGAGGATTGTTGCCTTGACCAGCATTTTGGCTGGCGAGGAGGTCACAGTGCCTTGAGCTCAGCTGCCCTTTTCACGAATATCCTTCTGAAGCCCTGCAGCACAGGTCGTACTTGTCAGAGTCAGATCTCCTCGAGCCTTCGTCGATCCGCAGGCAGGTGGAGATGGAACAACGATCTTGTCGCTTCAATCAGCCGGAGTCGTGCTAGGAAGCTGCTGAGTCAGACGTGGGGGTTCCTGTGCACGTGCCAAAGGCACGGCTCTGCAGCACATGTGCCCTTCGTGTTGGCACACTATGTCACCATGGTTCCAGATGCACGATGCCCGATGACCGACGAACTTATACGTGTCCTTCATGTTCGCTTCCCGGCTGTTTAGATGAGTTGAATTTACAGAGACACTGTTTCAGACAAGGTCGTGTATTGAAGGTCGGGGTAGTTCACCTCGTTTGCTTATCAGCAAACGGGGCGATCGGGTTCTTACGATAAACAATCAAAACCACATATCTTGTGCCGTGTGTGTTGTGTGTGCGTGTGTTGGTTGGTTGGTGCCGCAACGACGATGAGGTCGGGATGGCCTCATTGGCTTCCGGAGTCGATATGTGCGCCTGCTGCATTTCCGTGAAAGCTGCCGTGCGATGTCACGCGATCTCTCCCAAGAGCAAACACACGTGGATGCCGTGCCGGTTTTGCAGAGGTAGGATACGCCATTACACAGCCAAAGCGCACGGATGCCCCGCACAAAAACACACGCAGACAGAGCGCATGATCCAGTCGCCGGCGCACCTCTATCTGACGTCTGGCTTCAGCCGTTCTGGCTCCAGGACTTCTGAGCCATGCTGACCCGTTAGTTCCGCAGATGGAAAGGAAGTTACAAGACCCCACTGCCGCTCCTCGATGCAGCGCTGGACCCGTCTTAGGCCTCTGGCTCGATTCTCAGTTCAATCCCGATGTGTGACTGTGTGGCCCCAGTGGCCTTACGACGAGAACTCCGCTGCCAAGCCGGTGGGAGATCCAAACTTTCGATGGCCCCCGAATCCTCCGGTGGAACCGCAGCCCGGTGAAGCTTTGACCCACGACCAGGTCAAAGAGCTGAGAAAGAAGATCTATAGAAAGATCTTTCACTCCATGTGCTACTTTGACTGGAGCCTTTGGGAGCGTTATTTCTGGGAGTTGAAAGACCGTGCAATTCCCTACGACGAGACCGCTTACACACTGCTGCTCCATGGATACATCCTGTCGCACAGACACCAGTCTGAGAACGCCTACCTCGTTCTAGAAGAAATGAAACGAGCAGAGACACATCCTGCCCTGGTAAGGCTTAACGAGAGGATGATGAATTCAGCCTTCGAGTTGAAAGAGCTCGGTGTGCAGCCGATGGCGTCCTCCTGGCAGAACGTGCTGCGCTTGTGCTTCCACTGCTCCGTGCGCTTTCAAAAGAAGCGGCAGAAAAGGCTCCGGGCAGAGCTAGAGGCACTGGAGCCCGACGATGCTTTGGCCCTGGATGCCGAGAACATTCGACAGTGGCTCTCCGGTCACGACCGACTTCTGCTTCCCGAAGGAGGTCCTGGTCGCTTCCGCTTCCTGACGGGCCACGACAACAAGCTGCTGCCCCTTCCTCAAAAGCTCCTGCCCGGCTCCAGCCCTGGAAGCTCTAGCGCTGGCAGAGGCCGGAGGTCCGTGGCGAGGCACAGCCGCGCCCCGCCGGACCGGGACGATGCGCGTCAAGCGTAGTGCGAAGCACTTGCAGAGGCGACCAAAGGGACCCGCTTGGCCCACACCACGCCGCCAAAGTTCGTGTGCATGACGGCGGAAAACATAGTGTCTGTCTTCTCAGAGCTACAAATATCGATATGTATCGATGCTCGGCATTTAGCTCTCGGTTAAAGCCGGGCATGTGCCCTTTTGTATCTGCTGTGTGAAGGTACAGCTCGGTGGCGCCACCGCAGAGCTGGATGGCTGGGCAGCTTGTGCAGCCTGCGGACACGAAGCTGAGGCACCATCAACATGACCCGGCATGCTCCCAGAGCAGAATGCGGGGTGTTGTTGACGACTGGTCAGCAAAACAGAGGGTAAAAGACCTGGGGATGAGCAGAATGTTTATGCGCATAAGCTCGGAAGTTCGAGACGAAACCAGCTCGGATCTGTTCTCCATGGTCTCGCTTCGAGTGTCTGTGCCTCTCTCTCTCACTCTCTCTCTCTCTCTGTCTCGCTTATGTTTGAGACCCTCCTCTTGTCGTTCATCCTTTTGGAGAGTGGAGGGCATCAACAGAGCACCGCCCGCAGCAGTTGGTCGGCAGGGACTGCGATTCCTCCAAGAAGCATCTCCATGAAGCCAAAAGTTAAGAGCTTGCAGCCGTCATTCAGACATTCCACGTCATACGACTTTCAGTTCGGAGGCCGAGAAGATGGCGAACTTGGAGCAGCTTTGGGTGGCTCGGCATGTAAAACGCCACCTCAATGAAAGGTCCGTTTGCAATGCTGCGAGGCCCGAGTGCACCGCCGGCTGCCTGCCTGGAGCCCTGCCTCAAAGCTTTATGGTTTAATGGCTTTGCAGGTTTGCAGGTTCTGTTCAGTATGTTAGAGTACTGTTCTGCAGGTGCCGAGGTGCTGATGGGCGGGCGTTGCTTCGAGGCTTCTTGCATCCCGGATCCGGAGCTCCAGCACTCTCTTTGTCTGCGCTGGAAGAGCTCGGCATGCCGCCCGACGAGCAGGAGCTCGAGGCTGGGAGAGGAAGGAGAGGAAGTCTTGGGTGGCAGCGGCTTTTGTGCTAAAAACCGGAGGAGCTCCGGGATCGCAGAGGGCCGAGGCCGACAGATGCCGAGGCAGGGCCCTGGCGGGTCTTGGCAGAAGTGGCAACAGACTCAAGAGTGGAAAGATTGGCCCAGGCCCTCAGCGATGACCTAGCGGCTGCAGTTCTTCTACACCGAGAGTTGGTAAGCAGGCAACATGATCCTGCAGTGCCTTCGGAGGCACAGGGGTGCCATGGGGCATCTGCAACATGTCGAGTTCATCCTGTTCCGTCGTATTGCGCCAGTGGCCTTACGACTGCTTTCAGGCACACTGGCTCACGGCCGATGCAGCCGGTGCGGCTCTGGAGGTTGTTTGGGGTATGTCACGGCATGTCCAGTTGTCGCCAGCGCTTTCCTTTTCGCATTCCCGTGCATTGAGTGGCATCCACCACCCGAGCACACGCCTTTGGGTCTGGTGCCATGAACTCAAGCGCAGACATTTCCAGAGAAACCGATGGGATATCCCACCTTGGCCTCTTTGCCTCTTTGCTACGAGTTGTATAAGGCTAAACAGCTGGCCGGGTGGACAGAAAGTCTCAGTCCGGCCCGCGTGGGGCCTGCTGTCTGTTGTGGGAGTTGTGTGTCGCCATCTGCGAAGTTGCGTCGAACCCTCAGGCTCATCTGTTCATCTGTTCGGGAGGGCTGTACTGTACGTAAAGATATCGGGCGAAACGTGGACCGGAGTACCTGAGTACCAGCAGTCTTTTTGCTTGACCTTCGCATCGTTCCGTCTTCAGATCAGAGACCCGCTTTGCCACAGAATGCCCTCCTGAACTTGATATTGATAGGAGAAGGCTTTAAGAAACACGAGGGATTTGCGAGCTGAGAAAGAGGCGGCAGAAACCGTTCAAATTGGACAGTCAACAAGAGACTTGGAGAAACACCAGCAGTTCGCGCTGAAAGGACGAGGAATAAGCTGCTTCACCTGGGTCGTTTGAGAAACAAAAGTAGGCCTCTCGAAATTGGAGGTAGAGGAGCAAGCCGCTCGAAAAGTATGAGAGAGTCTGAGAACCAGGAAGCGAGGAGTAAAGAAATTCAAGGAGGCCGCCCGAAAGGGACTTAAGACTTCAAGAAAAGTTAGGAGAAAGACGAGGACACTGCTTCAAAGGGGAGAGAGTTTCAAAAGTGCGGAATAAACCGCTGGAGGCTAGCGATTTTCTCCAAGGTTCTTGTGAAGGCGCGCGCCAGACCGGGGAGCCCAACCGGATTAGAGTACCACACATCACTTCGTTCCCTGTTCAAGAGCACGCTCTCAGCTGCGATCAAGGATCCAGCACTTGGGCAAGCGTGTGCCATGCCAGAAGAGCGAACGAACCTAGGAAAGAACAAGAGAGACGAACGGAGTAGTTTGTGGAGCGCCAGCCGGTTCGTCTTTATGCACTGGGTCAGGCTGGGCTCCTGCTACTCAAGACGAGTGGCATGGACGAAGAGCTGCAGCGTGCTTGTGAGGCAGTGATGTTGCATAGGTTAGCAGATGTGGGCAGCATGGCACCACGCGTGGAGGCTCAAGTGGATGTCCTTCATCTTCAACCAGAAGAACTTGTCGCAGCTGCAGATTGCAGGCTCATGTGCCGCGATGGTTGTTGGCATCGCCCGAATAAAGTTGCCCGGAGGCTCCGATCGCTGCAACGAGCGCTCGGTAAGGCTTGCATGACTGAGCACAGTGTCTCATGGTTCTCGTGCCGCGGGTAAGGCGAAGTGTTGCAGACGCTTTGTGAGGCGACGCTGTCGGTGGAAGCCGCGGAGCTTCTTCGACTCAAGGCGGAACATGAGCAGATGCGCATTGTTCCATAGGGCCATGGGGTCATAGAGGACCAGGAGCTTTGTATCCCATCGCCTTCTGAGGCTCAATGCCTCGACCTTTGCCAGCCAGCCGAAGCAGCTGCCGTGAGGAGGCTTCCGAGTGCATGGGCACATTCGCGTCCTCGCTCCCACTCTAGCTGCTCTAGCTTTTGCCTGACTGCCAGGCACGCCTTGGATGTGGCCTCCGCTATGTTGCCGGTTGACAGTGGCCGTGCACCGGGGCCCAGCTGCAGCCTCAGGTCTGGACACTTTGGCTCGAGAAGCTTGCAGTGGCCCCGCAGAGGCTATGCAAAGGACGTGCTGGATGAGACGCTTTTCGGCATCATCTCGCAGATCGAGGGTGGCTAAGCGCGTGCAAAAAGATCTCCGCTCGTGCAGTGCGGTCGGTGCTCGCTGAGACAATCTTGCGTCACTTGTGCTTTTTGCAAACCGGTCAGGTGTTTCTTTTCTTGGACGGTCTTGAGTTCCGCATTCGCGATTTCGAGGAGGCAGCCGTCGTCTTCGTGCGATAGACTGAAGTGTCCACGATGCCTCAAGACGCTTACAACACTTCGCAATGCCTTCATCATTTCTCACTCGCTGTAGTCTTGGGCATTCGGCATAGTCTGCAGGGCTGCTACAAGCTCTCACTAGCCGAGCGTCGACTAAGCCGTTGCTTGGACGACCTTGAATCCCAATTGGAGCTGGAGGCACAGCCCCTGCGGTCCGTGCACTTCCCTCTTTGAAGCTTGAGCGCATTCTCGAGGCTGTGCAGCAATCGGGTCTTGCCAGCAGCTCGAAAAGCGCTCTCTCATTTGGTCCCTGGCCTCCGTGGTCTGTGTTTTCTCCTTCGTCAAATACGGTCAGGTCGACGAAGTGCTTGCCTCCAGACTTGTTGAGCAACGGCGCGTCATAAAACTGCAGCAGGCCGGCAGTTTTGCGGTGAGCCCTGAGCCCACTGGAGAGGGGGAAGTGGTCACGTGCAAAGGTGGAGTTGGATCAGCTTCACTTCGAACACCAGGTGCTGGCCGAAGAGGCGGCTCGACTTCGCGAGGCGTGTGGGCATGTCGCAAGTCAAGTCGGCTCTCGGCCAAGGTAAACTTTAAACTTTAAAGGCTGCGCAGCTCTCGACTCTATCGGACTCTATGGAGATACTTCGACTTCGTGGCACTCGCTGTCAGGAGGTGATGGCCACAATTTCGGAGACCATGCCGGAAGAGGAGGAGGTGTTTGTGTTCCAATAAAAGATTGCTTCGTTTGGGGCCTCTATATGAAGTTCGCATGGCAGTATGCGGAAAGCCTCTGTTTGCTGGTTTGCTGCTTGCCAGTTCGGTGTCAGCTTCGTGGACGCTGGGGCCTTGGCTTTGCGTCCTCACCCATTCCGTTGATTGTAGTGACGTAGAGTGCCTGTTTGTAGTGTAGCACACGTGTGTGCGCAGTAACAACCGCGAACGGCGTAGCTGCCTGAAGCACTCTGGCTCGACGCGCCTATCGCCTTCAGCTTTTCAGCTAGCATCCTCTCGCGCCTTCGGCGATCATGGCCTTCTCCGATGCTTCGGCGGTGGCGCAGCAGCTGGTGGATGCCCTGGCGGCGGCCCGGCGCATGGGGTTCGCTCCGGTGGTGGGGCTCCTGACGACGGATCAAGTCGCTGATCTCAACGACGATGCTGCGGCGGCGAACCTCCTACTTGATGGCCGTACCGATGACACGGCGGAGGTGATCCAGGAGTTCCAGCCCATGACCACCGACGAGCAGAACCCGGCGCCGGCCTGGACATCAGCAGCGGCTCGGCGCCACCCTGCACGCCGGCCCTCTGGCACCGGCGCCGGTCTCGCCATACCCACGGTCGGTAACCACGACGCCGGGAGGGGCTCCGGCGGACTATTTCATCCCGAACGAGACCAAGGCCAAGGCGGCGTAGGCCCGGTGCATAGTCGGGTGGTGCGCGCACCCGTGCCTGCTTACGCCCCATTGCCCTCGGTGCCGAAGGGGCGCACGGCCGCGGCGGCCAACACAAGTGCCCTACTTGTGAGGGGCTCCGGGCGGCGCAGGATGCCGGCGAGCCCATTTGCCATCTTTGAGGCGTCGGTGCACGGCGAGGCCCACGACGGCTTTGGCCCTGGCGGCGTCTTCTTCCTTTGTTTGTATCTTTTTGCGCCGGCGGTGCCCGACGAAGGTCGCGGCCCGCCCTGTGCACCATCACCGGCGTCTTCGACGCAAGGCGCTCTCTCTCTTGCTGGTTGGTTTTCGGCGGCGTCTTCTGCCTTAACCTCCTTAACTCGGCGGTGGGCCCTGCTGGCCCCACCTTGCGTGCGGCGGGGGTGCCGGAACCGCCCGGCCCGGCCCACCGGCTCAGACGGCGCTGCTCCCTCATAGGGCCGACCTTGTACAGACGGTCGGCGCAGCGGGCCTCACTTCAGGCGGCTAGAGGCGGCGGGCCCGCAAAATGCCCAGAGACCCATCGATGACCTGGAGGTGGCGGTGCTGGCGTCCAGCACGAGGCGCTCGGTCGATTCGAGGACAAGTTCTGGCTGAAGATGGCGGGGCGCAACGGCGTGGAGCCATGGCCCCTGACACATATAAGAAGATCCAGCTGCTGACGGCGTGCCTCAAGGACGGCGGCTATAAGTCGGCCCAGCTCTACATCGCCGCGGCCATCTATACCACCACCTATAGCACATCCTGCAGCTTGAGCTCCCGACATCCATGAGGAAGGCGGCCCGGCGTTTGGCTCGGGCGGCGGTCCGGGGGATGCCCGGCTCGAAGCTCAAGAGCTTCACAAAGCATGGCTACAAGATGGATTGCTGACGCCGGTATGATCAAAACCCATATCCTTAGGGTTCACATGGACATATAGCTAGCTACATCAATGCTGAACTCCACACAGAATGCAAAGCCTTCAAGTACCTGCTGAAGCGAGATTCAGAGTGTAGATGGTGTGCCCGCAAGGTTTATGGTACAGATCGGCATTGCCCTCAGTGTCCAGTACTGTTTCAGTTGGTTCTTGCCCATGCGAGTCGACAAGCGGTCTCCGCGTCGAGAGAAACGGAAATGCCGGGCACCTGGCCTATGGCGCCACCTGCAACTAACATTGCAGACAGCCTCACTCTGACGCAGGCTGAAAAAGCGCCAGAAGACGCGCAGATGATGACCAGGGTTGCCAAAGGTAGGTGCTTATTGTGGGGGGATCCAGTACATGATGTGCAGATGTGGCGCAGGCACATCAAACAACAGCGTGCCGCTCAACGCGGATTGGCGCAACATCTTGCAGAGTCCACTGCACTTCTTCAGGCATGTATTCAGAGACCATGTCTCTGGTGCAAGGTTCCCTTCCAAAAGGCTGCTCGAGAGCATAGGAAGAAGTGCCATGCCTCTTCTACAGCTGTGTCTCTACCATGACGCTGGCGCCCATGGAGACCACGCCGGAGCAGCAAATGGCGGCGGTGTGGGGTCTCAGCTCACAGCTGGCCGCAGCAGCCTCGCCACAGAAACCCGCACCGAGCCGGCAGCGTCATCAGAATGCACAGCCGAACAAGTTTCGCAAGGGCACGGGAAAGGAGGAGGAAGAATTGCGCCGCAAGCCAAGAGGAGCAGAGAAATGGAGGAGGGGGACGAAATCTGGATAGATCAAGACCTGGGCTTGGACGAGGACACCATTCGAAGGATCATGAGAATCCTGATTCGCTCAGCCATACGCCACGAACAGCAGCTTACCATCCTCGAGGCGAACAGGAGCTACGTGCTCTTCATGGAGACGAACAGTCATGGAATAATCGGGCTGCTAACCCAAGCCAGCCAGCACGACGTGGCATCAGAAGTTCCTCGTTGCGGGCTACGCTGTGGGGAGTCATATTGATGGAATGGCAAGCCCGACTAGAGAAGATCGAGAAGGATGCGCAAGTGCTTCAAGTGGGCGGAGACGGCAGGCTGGATACTTACAGTGCACCAGCATGCTGCAGAGGTAAATCGCGGCCTGGATTTGCTCGAGAACAACTGCGCGGGAAAGCTGATAGGGCTTCGCCTTCGCAAAGAAAGAGTGCGCAAGTCTGCCCTGGCCAAGGAGCTGGAGAGATTGCAACTGTGATCGACCAGCGGACTCCGCGTCGATCAAACGTATAGGTGCACTCAAAGCCACAAAGGGCAAGCGGTCTCCATGGCCCAAGACGGGGAAAGACGCCACGGCTGCATCCCAACATAGCATTGCGATGTTTATGCAGGAATCCTCCTCCCATAAACACCCTGCTAAAAGAGGTAAACACATTGGCAGGAACTCTACACCACTGGGGGCTCATCCATGTGATGAGCAACAGCACATTACAGGGGGTAAGCGATCTCCGCCCCCTGACCGGTTAATGAGGCCTGCAGCACATCCTGACCGCGGGGAGAAGCAAAACAGTCAGTGGCTCGCTTCTGTCATGGAGAGTAATACCAGCTGGCTCAGCTGAGCCCAGTGCACATTCGCTTGTATTGCTCAATCTGCACAATCTCTGCTATGCAAAAATTCAGTTCTTCACATGTTGCATCAGGCAAGAGCACTGGCGGGGCTCATCTCTGGACTAGGCGCGCTCAATGGTGCTCTTATGCAAGCTGCTAGATCTGACCAGCCGGTGAACATTGCAAGAGGCTCAGCGTGGTCCTTCGTGGACGGGATGGCAGAGACCCGCTCGACAACACGATGCAGCAGAATGCTTGCAACACCTGTGTCAAAGAACGGATTGCGCAGCACTGCGAGGGGGCGGGGAAGCTCGAAAACAGCAGGGACGGGCATATGAGATCGTTGATGAACAATTCACATGTCCGCACATTCGACTCCCACTACAGCGGCCATTTCAGGAAGCCATACAGCAATGGCACAATCATGAGGCGGTGCACGCTCTCACGAGTGCTCCCGACCTGCTGATTCTGCAGATCAGTAGATTTCTATAGAGGTATTCGAAAGACTCGACAGCTTTCATATCCAGAGACGCATAGAAGTTCCTACTTTTGTAGGTCACGCGGGTACTGTTGAACACACCTCATACACGCTATGTGGTGGTGTTCTGCGCATAGGCAAAGTGGTGACGGCAGGCCATTACCAAGCATTTTACTTTTCGGGGGATGCTGACGATTTGTGGCCACTCCACCTCGTCCATGATGACAGTCAAAAAGCTGCCAAAGGAACAGAAGCCACACGTCAAGCCATCCTCACGAACAGCTATCTCCTTGCCTACAGGAAAAGCAACTGAACATTGCGCATGCATCGGGCTAGTGGTCTCCGCTCCCGTATTCATTCAAGGTGCAGACTTTCGACGACTGTTTAAAGATAAGATTTGCTTCGCGCAATTCTATTCCCTCTTTTAGAGGTGGACTCGAGGTCTCCTCGCCCACCGGGATGGCGCCGCTACTGTACAGTCACTCTGCACATACCGCTTCTTAGTCCCAGCTGTGCTCTCAGGCTGTCGGGCCTTTAGGGGCACAGTTTCGCGGCTGCAATAGCAGCCACACGTGTCGGGCTCTGAGGAGCACAGCATCGCGTCTGCTTCACCAGCGAACCCTCAATGTAGGGGTGATTGGTTCACACTCGCCCGCATGACAGCTGACTCAGTTGATGCGAATGAATGAAAAAAAACGACGCGGTCTCCCGCGATGACTTCAGCCGTGCTCGGCGGGAGGGCTGGGTTCGGGTCCAGACCCCGGCGTCCGAGATCATGCACATCCTGGCGAAGTCGGTCGACGACCTCCTCTACGCGGTGGATGCGGCGGCGCTTGACCTGGTCTCCTGCTCTACCTCCTGGTTTTCTGAGCCGGCGCTAGGTGGGGCTGGGTGCGCCGGGCGGTGCTGAAATGATGAAATGCGCACCCGGCGCCGGCTGTAGGATCTGAACCTGCATGCCGAACGGCGCTGGCAGCGTTACATCCACACGACGAAAAAGAGAGTCGTCCGATTTTTTGCGTCTGAGCTCAGAGTGCGGCGGTTGTTTGAGAGCATCGCGGTTCGGCATTCGGCATGGCTGGGCAGGCACCTGATTCACCCCAAGCCAGCGAGCATGGCAGGCCACGGAATGCTTTGCCTTCCTTGTATTCCAAGATATTCCAAGGCATTATTCATGAACAGACAGCACTACAGAGATCTCCGATACCTTGTGTGCAGGTCTGCTGCATCACCCGCTTCAGCTTTCAGTCCAGGGTCGAGACTGCAGGACCATCTCCATGAAGCCATGGGCTCTCACTGTGCTTTGATGGCTCTAGAAACGTGAGGCGCGCCGAACATCTGCACGCCATTCTGGCTCGGCACGCAGGCCAGGCCGGTGCTGCTTCAGCCAGTTGGAGTGCTGCACCGCGCGTCCATGCGGTGCATCCCTGACTCTCAGGCCGTCGGCTAGAAGAGAACTCAACTTCGGCGCCTTTTGAAAATGCCGCTGGTGCGATGCTGCTCCCGATCAAAGCCCATGCTTGGCGACTTCCATCCTTGGCAAGATGCCTCATTCGGCGATGGGAGGGTATACGGCCTTGGGCCAACGGCTCAAGCTGCCCTCATGGGGGAAGTAGGGCTGGCCGAGCTCTAGGATGCGTCCACAGATCATGGCCACCCAATAACCCAGCCGACTGCAGATCCGCCATCATAGAGCCGTAACCCGAAGCCAAAACACAACTCAACCTCAGCAAGGCTTTGCAAGAGCAGGGTCCGATTCGGACAGCCGCAGCCCGTTTTGATTGGCCATCATGGCGTTCGGAGCTTAGGCTTAGAAGCCTGCAAGCCTTGTCGCACTGCTCAGTGAGTATCTTTTGCTTCGATTTCAGCTTTAATGCTGCAAGGCGCCACTCCCGGAGCCGCAGCAAGAGCCGCGCCAGTCACAAGCTGAGAGACTTGCTGCGCTTCGTGCAGCAAGATAGCCTTGGTCTGCTAAAAGCCCGGGGCCTCTTTGCTTGTCTGTTTAAAAGAACGTTATCCGCTTTTGCCCTGCCCTGCCCTGCCGTGGCCTGCTTTGACACGCTCAGGCCCGGATCGGCGCTCCGAGCCGAAGCGATCGCCCGAGCGCCGGCGGCGGCGCAAGCGCTCCGAGAATCGACAGAAACTGAGGCCCCTGGCATCTTGTGACTCGTGGCTTTGAGGGGTCAGCGAGGGCAAGCGCGAAGGAGTCGGCCTCGTTCAGCTTCAGCCCCTGCGCGGTCGCGCTCTGGATCGGCCGAAAGGTCTCCGCCAGCTGCCTGGTGCCTTCTGGCGCGTTCAGTTGCTGGGGCCGTTGGGGCCGCCGCTGCTGTTTGCCGAGGCCCCGATCGCCGCCTCCGCGCTCGCCGGCACGCAGACGGAAGAAGTCCAGATCGGGAGCCGGCAAAAGCAGGCGAGTCCGGTGACAGTGTTGCCCCAGTTGCCCAGCCGCTGTGGTCGCACCGTGTGAGACATCCCAGGGATCGAAGCCGACCCGCGCGTTCGCCACGCAGCCGCAGCGGTGCTCGAAGGAGCAGGGACCTTAGCCCAGGCATGCGTCGCTCTATTCGATGTTCGGGGCATTGCAAGCAATGGTGTAGACAGTGTAGACACATACCATGTGTGTGCACGATGAGTTTTCAGCTTTTCATTTAAACTCCAAAATCCACACGTACCCTTATTTGTCAGAAGAACTGCCAGGAAGCCGTGGTCGAAGGCGACCTCGTAGCCGAAGTCGCGACGACGGCGGAGGGCGTTTGAAGCCCAGGACAAATCGTGGAGATGCCGGACAAAATTTCCTTGTCCAGCAGCAGAGCCAAGGAATTGGTCGCTGATTGGAAGTAGTTTTCACGAGTAGTAAGAAGACAGGGAGTCCGGCCATTTCACTGGAGAATCAGGAGTTCGTATGATTGAGAAAGCAGGCAGGGCTTCAGTGCCATTCAGGGTTTAGTCTCGCACGCATTATAGCAAAGCAGTCGTACTCGGGAAAGCGCACGTGCGGCTTTCAAGTGCCTCTTTTTACTTTTCTACTGCAGCTTTTCTTACCCACTGCCTCAGAATTAGGTACAACACAACAAAGAACAAATATCTATCCGTTCATCAATCTTTTTATGCATGTCTACGTATAAAGCTAAAATCGGTGAAAAGCTTTGATTCATGACTTCAGGTCGCGGAGGACCGCACCGACCCAAGAGCCTCGGCTTTCCAAAAAGGACGAAAAGGCGCCTTCCTAGTAGCAGTATGGGTGTGACGGGAGTGTGGAGAAGTATCTTCTGTGTCCCGTTCAGCTGAGGAAGCCTGAAGGCCCGGAGCCCGACTTCTTGTGCTCTCCTGTAGTCTCGAAGTCTCCTGCTTTCGTTTGGGGTGTCTTTGGTACAAGGTTGTAAAACCATCTGGGTCGGTTGGGTGGACAAGAAGCCCGAGGAGGAGGCCGGTCTTCAAGATTTCACAGCAGTGATTGTCGATTGCTGTTCTGCGACTTCCCTCAGGAGCTTCAAGACTTCTTCAAGGACTGCGGCAAGATCGTGGAGGCTGTTTGCATCCAAATCGCAACAGATCCTATCAAACTGTGTTATTCTTCATTGCGTATGCTGCCATTGCATGTCACAGCGGTCATAGCTGGATGTGCGCCATGGGCTGTGGGATTTCTACATAATTCACCGCTTGCGCAGGTCAGATGCAGTGAACGCCATGTGCGTGGTTATTTTGCGCATGTGCAGTTGGGATCCTGGTGCTTGTTGAGTATTTGCTGTCAGCTGCGAACATTTGGGTGGTTGTCAAAATTATGGTCCCGTTTAGGGTCCCTATTAGAATACGGCACCTATTATTTAGGGTACCCAAAAAGGGACCATCATTTTGACAACCACCCATGTGAACGTTGCAAGGCACGGTCTCTTGAGTCTCTTGTAGAGGTTTGAGGACACGAGGAACGTGGACGAAGCGATGAAGAAGCAGGGCGACGACTTTATGGGCACGGGCCCAAGCAAGAATTGGAAGACTGTCGAGATGTCTTCCTCCTGCAGGTATCAAGATCCAAATAGACTATGCGTACATGGACAAGGCCTTCTTCTGTCGTGCTTCGAGTTTCTGCCCCGCCTTGGTGTGGCGATCTCTTTTCTCTTCTGGAGATGATGCCGGCCTGTGGGTTTCCAGCTGCAGTGCAGGTGGCCTACAACCCCAAGCTGGAAGCCGAGGCTCGAAGACCACCTCATGGGCTTCTACACGGTCCTTTAATTTATCCGCTAGCGCGAGAGCCGCCTCGGAGGCGTTTCCGAGATCCGCTATGCGTGCCTTATGCAGACAAATAGAAGAGTGTCCAATGCCAGGGTTTGGGACTAAGTGTTTAAATTCCCGGTGCAGTCATGCCACGACAAGGGGCAGGGGGAAAGGGAGGGCAAAGAGGCAAGGAGGAAGCAAGCGCAGAGCAGAGGGTTGGGGGCGGTGTGGGAAAAATCATCGCATCCAAAGTATGGGGCCCGAGCCCAAATTTTTGGACAAAACCAGCCACAGGATCTTCAAAAAAAATCACAGGTGCGCCTACCTTCTACAGCAGTTTACTTACACCTGATTTTAACTGGATCTGGTCTAGACGCCCCGGCCTCAGGCCTCGGCGGATTTTGATGACGATGACTTGCACATATACATATCTACGTATATATATAAATGCATATATATATTTATGATCGTACCCTCTCGTGAATCAATCCAACAGATTTTCCGCAGGCACCTAGCAGCCGACGGTACCGACCCAAGAGCGTCAAGCCGCCAAATGGCCACACGCCGCGGGCTGAGACTTGTCTTCTCGCAGTTTCTTTGTCGGAAGACTGTTGGCATTTGGCACCTGCTTGCTAGTTGCAGCCTCAAGCAAGTTCTGCTGTTGCAAACTCGTCTGAAAAATCTCGCTCTTCAGCGCTTTTTCCGCCTATCATCATCCTCTTGTATGCTTTGCAGCCTGCGTGACGAATGGCATGCGTGTTTGAGACTTCATGCCCGGTAGTTGCACAAGTTCGGAGTGTGACATCGCTGTGTGCAAGCCTTACGACAGCACCCGAAGGATTTAGAAGGGTTATCGGTTAATGCCGGTTACCGAGCCACGCAAGCGACTCTATCCCATTTGCCTTAGATTTCTGCAGACGCCCGTCACAATCAATTCATACCTTGCGCCCAGGCTCTGGGTCGGTGACGTTTCCATCGAGGCCTCTGAGCAGGACAAGGGACGGGAGAGAAAGGGTTGGGCGACATTGTTCACTTGCGGGTGCAGTCGTTGCGGTATTGTTACTCGCGAAACAGGCTGCTCAGCGTACTCCGCTGGCTACAATTCTACCGTATATTGAGCTCTTAATCTCCGGAAAATGTGGTGAACGCAACCAGATCTGCTTTCCTCACGGAACTGTTCAGGACATTATCGACCTCTTTGAGCCATGTGGTGGAGTTGAGATGATCTGCCTGCAGGCAGTGTAGCACACTGTTGTCGCCTTTGTAGAAGGTTAAATTTTATGTGCTGCTGTACTGGTACATATTCATGCAGCTCATCGGCGCATCTGAAGCTGACGCAGAGTTGATGGTTCGCCAATGCTTGTCAGACGACACGGGGCTACAGTGGGTACATCCGAAGACAAAGTTGGACTCCCGAACCGAAATCTCCAGTGCATGTTTTGCCATTCCTCATTTCTTACACGCCCAAATCGTCTGTCTGTGTTGGACACGGAGGTCAACCAACTGAGAAACGGCAAGTTCGGCCACGTCAAATTTTTCGAGACGGAGGCATGTTTCAGCTGCCATTCAAGACGAAGCTCATGGGCCCACTTGGCAATGTGAGCGTCTGTAACAGGCTGTTGACAAGGCTGCGGCGCTGGCTGGCACACCGGTCCATGGGGTAGAGACCTCGGCAACAGTCGAGGCTCATTAGTGCAAACCATTCGTCCAGTCGGTTCCTTCGGGAACGTCCGTCCGCTCGCTGAGGTCCCCATTCGTGTTGATTTCGCCGAGGACAAGCCGCTAGCGGCGTGCCTCATGCTGATTGAAGTGTGCGCTTGGTGTCTGCTCGTGGAAACTCTGGTTTGCTGGAAAGGTACCGGGTTGGCAAAGACCGGACTGTGCCAGAGACGCAGTGCGCCTGCATGTCTTGAGCTGGCTGCTTCTTTGAAGGGCTTCCATCCGCGTCAACGCCCTTAATCGAACGAGCCTCACAGTACTGGTAGCTTTCAAAGTCGCAGGGGTCTATCATTGGCCACACGGAGCAGGGAGCCCAACGGACGAATCCCGAACGCGAAGTCCCGAACCTGAAGCCCGGCAAGCTCCGGCCTTGAAAGCATCGCTGCACAGGAAACCCGAGGATTGCCGAACAGCGCCCTTCTCAGAGCGGTCTGGGAGAACAGATGGCTGAGATCGGATACAGGAAGCGTCCATGTCGATCGCAGACCTACTTGCACAGCAAAAGCACGCCTGCAATGTGCGGTGCACAGCCTCAGGTTTGGGTCGGAGGCCTTCCTGGAGTCCGGGCCCCAGCTAAGCTCAAGATCAACAAGACGAAGCGCCTCCTGTGAAGGAGGTCAGCGAAGAGGAGATACGGGAAATCTTTGGCAAATGCCGCGAACTCACAGAGTGTCTCGCAAAGGGATGCTGGATGCTGATCATGAGTGGATACTTTTGGGACGTGCAAATAAGCTTTCGTGCTGCACAGCCAAGTTTGCAAAGCAGCGTCTTCGCCCTCTTCTGCTTTTTTCCTAAGGTGGAGAAATCAGAGAAATTCGATTGGTCAGGTGCCCAGAACAAAAGCTAGTCGGAGGAGCTCAAGCCGCAGCGTTCGGCTTCAATGTAGCATGAGCTGTGTGGACTGGTGGCCGAAAAAGCTTGCCCAAGGACAAGAGCAAGCGCAGCGGCACGCTCTTCTGCCATATCGAGTTCTCCGACACGACCTGCGTCGACCGGGCCATCCGCCTCTCCGGGGACCTCCGGCTGCCGGTGAGGGGTTGGTGTGGAGGCTGAAGGTAAACCTGCATTCGGCAGGAGAGAATAGGCTCCTCGAAGATCAGGGTCGACTTCGCCGAGAACAGGCCTGGGAACTCTTGTTGATTGACCTGTGGCAAGGTCAGTGGAGACACAACAGCGTGCCCAATGGCCCAAAGCCCGTGGCTCCTCCACCTACGGTAGAAGCCAGAAGTGTGATCATAAACGTTTTTGTCGTTGCCGCGCCGTTTCGCTGTTTCGCAGCTCTCTGCGCAGGGGGCCGGGTCCGCCGGGGACGAAGAAGGCCGGCGCACCAGCGACCCGGTCTGCAGAGCAGCGAGGGATCCGTAGGGTTTTGCTCAGGCAACGAGTAGCGAGAGCAAGCGAGAGAGAGAGAGAGAGAGACAGGGATCGGACCGTCCGAGATGCATGCTGTTGCAGTTGCTCCGCTCTGGCTTGCGCATCTGTGGCAGTCTGTGACATTCAGAGTCAACCTTTCCCCTTGCCGGGCCCTGAACGACCATCGCAACTTGCCCGCCCGCCCCTTGGAACCCCCCGGGGTTTCGCAGACCCTTCCCTCCATATGGCCTCATTGTCACTGTACCGTCATTCATGGGATATAAACTGCCCAACTATACAACTAGAATCGCATTATGGATACTACGATATGATGTTTATTTTTGAAACTCATACTTGGGACTTAGATAGTATCATATTACGTGGTTCATGGTTTTGGTTGATCGAGTTTAGAGGTTTCGTTTTTCAGGTTCTAGGGTTTAGCTTTCGGGGAGTCAAGAGGTCGTTTGGAAGAGTTTATGCTAGTTTGCAAGCGAGGTTTTGTAGGGCGTCTTTAGGATTGGAGCCTCGCGCCGAAAGAATGAGGTTCAGGGGGTGGAGGGTTAGGGCGGTTAGGGAAGATAAAGCCCAAACATCCCGAAACCCTAAACCCCAAACACCTGGCCTGCCCAGTGCTCGAAAACCTGCAAACCTGCAACATCCTCAACCTTGAACCCATGTCACATGCCACTGCCGCCAAGGGTCCGCCCGATGGCTGGGGTCCTGGCTTCGGCCTCGGAGCTACCTGAGCTACAACACTTCATGCTCATCATGCTCATTGCAAAGCTGTGCGTGGCTGGAACAGGCATGCCGCCACCTCACATGATGCCTGGAATGCCACCGTTCCGGCACTCAGCATCTGCAGCGACTTGTAGCCCTCCTCGCATAGTCTTGCGATGTCTTGCGGTTCTTAGGCCTGGAATGGCACCGCCTCACTGGATGGGGTGAGAGCCCCGGTCGGCTGCTTTCGGTCATAGGTCCCTGTGTTGCTTTGGCGCTCAGGCCTCCTCCTGGACATCCGATGGGTCCTCCACCCCACGTGCTTCCACCGAGGATGGGGATGTTATGGCCCCGGTTGCAACAGTCACATGTGCTGGGCTGGCATTCATGGCTGTTGTTAAGATGTGACATGGAGTTGATATGACACGGAGCATTCAGGAAGTCAGCAGTTCTGTTCGAGCTGCGATACAGTGCATCTGCTGGAGAAGAAAAGCCAGCTCCATCTTGGGTACCCCTGATTTCTTAACTTCCTTCTAGTCTCACATTTCCACGTGTCCCAGCTCCCGAATCGTCTGGAAACCACCAAAATAAGAATCGTAGCCCCCTACATTTATTCTTTTGGCTTCTGCTTGTGGCTTAGGGCCTGGAAACCAAAAAAATAAGAAACTTAGCCTCTACATTTCTTATTTAAGGGGTTTTCGAGGCTTGAGAACACCACGAAACAGCCAGCCAAATCAGAAATGATCCCAAAACGTTGGCTACCCTTCATTTCTTAGCTAGAAGGCGTTTTTTTGTTTTTTGCTTTATGGTCCTGTCCGGCTGACGTAGCCCCTACATTCATTAATTACCTAACCTTGGACAGTAATTGCACCGTTCAAGGGGGATAGTTCCCACAGCCAGGAGAAGAACCTCTAGCTGCCGTCAATTGGAGTGCCAGTCGGAGTATACTATACCCGAAATTCCATAGCAACACTCTAGGTGGTAGATTTCTGCAGACATGGTGATTGCCTTTCTCATTATTTCACTCAGCAGTTTCAGGCCACACATGCCGCCCCACATGCCGCCCCACATGCCACCGGCGGGAAGCTTAAAGCTTCTGGGTTCTGTCAGATGCCTTTGACCAGTCATCTCGGAAGCATGTGAGCCAGGGCGCTGGTCCGCCCGGAGGCCCTCCTGCTGGCCCCCCTCAGGCGCGCGGGAATGGAGACGCAAGGGACTGGAGCGATCATCTTCAGGAGCAAGCTTTTTGCACCCCACTCTGTTGCGCAGTCGCGAGTTCCTTCTTGGAGAAGCTAGTTCAGCACCAGCCACTTCGGGTGCAGCAGCTGCAGTTGCAGTCATGACCACAGTGGCGGCACGGACGACGACGAGCAAAGATAGTTGCCGAAAGGTCATTAGTTTTGAGATGGTGCAAGGGTTGAGATGGAGTGGTCATCCGTGGGCCTTGACAGGCTGCGCTTCCGTTCAGCGAGTCGTGCGGGACCGAATAGTTAAAACGGTTTGAGTATGATTGAGGTTCTGGATATGTCTCCTCGACGAGCACTGAGTAGCGCCGCAGCACTTTCTATCCATGCTAAGGTCGCCACTTCCCGGAGGGTGCTCCTCTCAAGAGACTGCAGACATCACCACGTCGAAGCTCGACATAGCAGAAAGCGCGATCCGAGGCGTGCCAAGGCTGCACCTCCGAGCGCAACACCGGGAGATGCTCCGCCAAATGGCGATGGCTTGGGGCTTCTCCATTTCCAGATGCTGGATCTTTGCTGCCTCTCGCTGGCCCAAGGCAAAGCAAGCCCGGCAGACGCGCCCCCGCCGGGCCAATTGGGGCGGTGGCCTCAGCGTAGCGAGCGGGAAATGTCGGGAAGCCGAGAAACGGAGAGGCCGAGGCCTGATGGGCCGCCGAGCCACGTACCACCCCGCCCGCTCGGGCTGCTCGGGTGCACGGATTTCAGACGTGGACGCAGTCACAGGTAGCCGTGTTCTGTGTGGCAGGCCCGGGCCACCGCCAGGCGCTTTTGGCCCTCCGCCACCGCACTTGGCGGGAAGCTGAAGAATCTTACCAAGTCTTCTTGATTCCCTCTCTGTGGTTTGAGGCTATGCGAGGACCACCTCCTCCTGGCTACCCGCACCGGCCACCACCGGACTACTATGCGTGCCATGCCAGCAGTGAGCTGGCATGCTGGAGACTAGAGTTTTACCCTGACTGACGGCCCAGCCTTTGGCAGTAAATGTTCGTCGTCCTTGGCTTTGACGGCTTGGCCCCAATTGCTTTCAGCACCGGTGCGGCCGAGGAGACCACCGCCGGACTACGGTGCACCCTACGGGCCGTCTGGGCCTTAGGGCCAACAGTATCCAGTAGCCCCAGAGGATCCAAAGGCTGACCACTGCTCTGTTGAGGCCTCCTCCGCATATGCATGGACCTCCCGGATATCCACCTCCTGGATATCCACCTTACGAGCCTCGCTTGCAGACTGTGGTGTTGGGGTGGCCGCCAGATGTGAATAGCAATATCTCTTTCTCAGGACTACTATGGTCGGCCGCATCACGCCCAGCCATACTAGGCCCAAAGACCGAAACCTCGAGCTAAGCAGCCAAGTGCTAGGCCTGGACCAGATCCTTACTATGGACATCCTCCCGGCTATCCGCCACCCGGCTATCCGCCACCGCACTGGAGGCCAAGACATGCTTGTTCTTTTTCTGTAGTCGCTGCATCCTGCGGCACTCTGTACAGGCCGCCCCCAGGCGCGGAAGCCCATGGCCCTCCACCCGGTTATGGCCCGTCTCGGCCTTGGTCGCGCCTGTGAAAGGGGATCGGCACCTGGATGCCTGTGATGACGAAGGCCCGGTGCACAGCCGGCTCCCGCGGCCAAGAAAGGCACAGGGCGGGGGGAGNGAGGGGGGGGGGGAACTGCCACCTCAACACAGAGAGGGGGGCGGGGGAGCCGAAGAGGTGTTACGTTTTTGATTCTAGGCTGTGCCACCACTATCTTCTTTTCGGGTTTGAGGTTCGACAAACTTTTCAATAGCTACCTCCTTAGGTTCCGCAACCATTATTCCCTGTTAGGGTTTAATTGATTAGATTGGGGTTTCTCAACCGTCATCTCCTTTCCTCGTTTGGGTTTTGCCACCACCATCATTTTACGGTTTCGGGTTCGGCAACCAACATCCCCTTTTGGGGATTGGGGTTCGGCAACCAAATCTCATTCTGGAGTGTTGTTTGGCAGCCAACTATCCTTGTAGGCTTTTGGGTTGGGTCCAGCTGGCGTTTGCCAGATTTCAATGTTTGTTGGGGTTGTGGACTTGACAACAACCTCATTTTAGGGTTTAGTTCAAGGTTTATCCAGCAGCATATCCTTTGAGGGTTTTAGGTTTCTGAACCACCATCTCCTGTCAGGGTTTTAAGTTTTGCCTCCACCAGTTCCTTTTTCACGGGTTTGGCTTCGACAACCAACATCTTCTTTTGGAGTTTTGGGCTGCCGCCACCTGGAGTTTGCCAGCTTTCTTCTAATTTTTTCAGTTTTTCGGGTTTGGCAATCGACATCTCCTTGTAAGGTTTAGGGTTTCTCAACCAACATCTCCTCTTTTGGGTTTCGAGGTGCCACCACCATCTCCGGGCTCGGCAACTAACTCTCCGCCACTAAAATCTTCCTTTGTTTGGGTTTTGCGTCGCAGCCCAATCTAGGGTTCAACTCGGGCTTCTCAAAAGCACCTTTGCAGGGGTGAGGGTTTTGGGTTCAGCAGGTTCGGCAGCCAACATGTCCGTTTGGGGTTAAGGCTTTCTCACTACTACTCTACTGAACTGCTTCTGCCAATTCTGCCATTGCTACTACTACTACTACTACTACTACTACTACTACTGCTACTACGACGACGACGACTACCACTGCCACCACGACTACTACTACTACTACTACGACGACTACTGCCACTGCTACTGCTACTGCTACTGCTACTGCTGCTGCTACTGCTACTGCTACTGCTACTGCTACTGCTACTACTACTGCTACTACTACTACTACTACTACTACTACTACTACTACTACTGTACTACTACTCGCAGCAATCGTCGGGGCAAGTGTATGTAGGATACGCGTGGGGTGGTGGTGGGTTTAGACCGTCGGAGCAGGGTGTGGCCGCTCCAGCTTGAAACCGCAAAATCAAGAGCTCCCAGTATTCGGCTCGATTTGATTGTTTTCAGCAGGTGCCCGGGGCAGAAGCCGCAGTTACAGCTCGTCAGCGGCCCAGAATCAATCATCATCCAACTGGCAAACTGGTCTTCAGCAGCTGATGGTTTCAGCAGGTATAGCTATAGCTACAGCTATAGCCCGAGCCCGGAAAGACGAGCAAGAGACTCGGAGCACAGAGCAGTCTCCGGTGGCAGATCGCAATGCTTTGTTTGACTCTCCACGCAGGCCAAAGCAGGCCGCCAACTTAGAGAGCAGAAACCTGCTGCTCAGTGATCACAGAAAAGCTCATGACGAGGTGCACCACCTCCGAAGGCAGCATCGGGACCGGCACCAGCGCCAGCAGCACCAGTGCCAGTGCCAGCAGCCGCCCCTCCGGTACCTCGGATGCACGGGCGAGCATGGCATAGCATGGCCAGAGTGAAGGCAGTGGAGTATCAGGGTGTTTAGGGCTGTCAAAGCTTGCTGTCAGCTCTGATCTCTGGACTGGAGGCTTAGCACTAGCCGCGTTGCGCCGACCCTCGATGTCTGCGAGGCACCGGCCATTTCATCCGGGACCGCTCCTTGGTGAGATTTGAGAAAGGTGATCCTTGTGCAAGAAGTTTTCGAGCTTGCTGCAAAGATCTGTGTGGCTATTATTGGCGTCGCAGGAAGGAGGAGTAGTGATGAAGTTTGAGCCACTGGGGATGTCAGTGTCGTTCGACACACATCTGTGCGGATAGATGTCAGCCTTATCCTTCAGTGTCCCATCGTCTTTCACCTGCTTGCACTTGTGCTGCTTGCTCTCCAATTGGGGCGTGCAGCCACACAAGCAAGGGTTCCGCGGTTGTTACCCCAAATAATTGCAGTATCTTCGTCTAGATACGAGAAGCTGAGACACCACCACAATAGATGAAAGGGAGAACTGTCTCTGCAGCAAAGGTGCGCGAGGTAGTTCGCCTTAATGCCAAGCCAGCCTTGCACCTATCACGTCGGAAAATGCTGAGTTGCCGTGACATGAGCTGGTAGCCGACTTGCTGGGCTGATCTGGGCTGATGTCGCGAGAGCCATGGCATGTGACTCTGCAGTGCCGCAGTGATCCGCAGCCGCAGTGCAACATGGCACATACATGGCACATACATGGCACATGCTCACCGCTCGCCCTCGCAGCTGGTCCAAGGGATGCTAGCAAAGACCGCGGCAGTCTCTTCCAGAACGTCAGGCCTAACCGCGCAGACTCGTGCCTCCTGAAAGCTCCTAAAGAATTTAACGCCGAAACCTCGCAACTGCAAGCAACTGCAAGCAAAGAATCTGCGTTCCTTGGCCGCTGCGGCCTTTCGGAAATGGCAGATACATGGGCCTCTAGCTCAGCATCCGTGTCGCGGCACCAGTCTTAAGATCGGTGAGCCGGCAGCAATTCTTGAAGGAACAGCGGAGAAGTAAGAAGCAGGGGGAGGGAGCAATGTAAGGGAGTGAAGGCGACTGAGAACCGTAGCTCGGGCATGCAAGATCTCGAACAGCTGTCCCCGCGATGATAGGATTTGGCTTCGAGACCACTGCTCCTTATGCCTCCCAGAAGGATCGCCAGACAGAGAAGAGCAACACCGAGAGTCAGAAGAAGATGAAGTATACGGAGGCGAAGATAGCTTTGTCTGTCTTTGCAACCTGCGGATCTTGTGCAGACTTCTTGGCATATGAGGCCACGGGTGTCCTCGAGGCTTTGTCCTCTGCATCAAACCCTGTGCGTAACACTTGCCGATCCATCCTTTTGGCACAGTGGGTGTAGTAGCTGCAGCTCGCGGCTCAATTCATTGCAGCGCGACTAAGTGGTACAAGAGGAATCGAGAAAGAGCCCGCATCTCGCGGTTTCTTAGTTTGGTTGGCCTTAACCACGACAGTGACAGCAAGGACTTCGACAAACTGCGGAGGTAAAGTGTGATTTGGACGCGCCTCTCTCAAGGGGGGTTCCTTAAGACCCGGCAGAAGAAGACTACGGGAGAGAGAGTGGCAAGATGCTGATGTTGCTGCCACTGCGTGGCGGGCAGCGCCTCCAGGCCTAACGCAAGACAATCCATGTGAAATGTGGCTCCCCAGCTGGGGCACGATCCTGCCCAGCAACAAAGAAGCTAACAAGCATGAAACGTAAACAATTTGTCGTGCATCTGCCGTGGCCAGACTTGTGTGAGTTGCGGCTCCCACATGTGGGAGAAGGGCTTTGAGGGGCGAGCAGCCAGGAGAGAAGGATCCAGCAGTTGCCGAACAGCCATCAGTTGTCCTACGAAAGCCGTTGACAAGACGGCAGGTAGAGGTACGCACCAGCGAGAAGAAGTGCCCCGAATTTCATGAAACGGTGTTGCACGGCCCTTGCAGCTCACCACTCTACCAGGTACTACTGGAATGCCACCAAAGACGACGTGCTTTGGGAACCTCCGCCCAACGTAAGGACTGCTGCTGCGATGTCCCTTGGAGTCGTTAGAGTCGCCAGTGCAAGTTACATGCAGGGTCATCTGGGCAGCGGAAAAGCAGCTTGGCTTAGCACGAGAAGAGGTCTGCACGCTCCGGGCTGTAATCTGCTGTCAGGCTGCCCGGCACTAGCAAAACTTACTACTGGAACAAGGAATGGTGTTCATGATTGATTCTATTATAGGGGTGCTGTACATGCGTCGAGTCAGCTTGCGTAGGAGACGAACGAGAGTGTTTGGACGCTCCCTTCCCAATCTCGGAACCAAGCTCTAGGCACGGCTTATTTCTGCGTTTCTTGTATCATCCTGCTGATGCAGCTTGACAGGCCCATGCGTGCCAGGCCCTTGTGGCCCCGGGCCTTGTGGCCCTGGGCCGTGTGGCCCTGGACCTTGTGGTCCTCCCCAAAGGGCTGCGCCCAGCGTTGGGCCAGGCCCATGTGCTCCTTGCCCTTGTGGCCCATGCGGGCCAGCGTCTGGACCGTGTGGCCCTCGACCTTGTGGGCCCTGTGGGCCCTGTGGCCCTTGCGGGCCTTGCGGGCCTTGCGGGGGCTGCCAACTTAGTCCTTGTTTGCCCGGTGGTCCATGTGGGCATGGCCCCGTGCCCCCGAAACCAGCTGGGCCGCCCTTCGGACAAGGCCCTTTGGTCCTGTGCTGCAGCGCGTCACTTCGAGTTCTCGAGTTGGATGCAGGCCCTTGCGCTTCGGCAGAATACCGAGTATCGCCCACGGTTGGAAGCACGCGGACGCGGTCCAAAGCCCGGTCAGATGAACATCTCACACACCGCATGCAGCCCGACCCTCCCTTCCAGGCCAGAGAGCTGGGCAGACGTACGTGATGGGCCGATCATGGACCGGCTGGAAGATTATGCGCCAGAGCAGTCAGCAGGGCAAAGGACGCCAGACGCCAGTGCGAGTATTTGAGAGACGAGCCCGAGCCCGCCTGAGCCGTGTTTCCAAGATTGGACTGAGAGGATCCTGGGCTCCTTGGCGAAGTTTGGTGGTGCCTCAGAAGCAAGGGCCGCACGTCGGCAACCGTGTGCGTGTACTTTGTCGCAGGTGCAGCGGAACCACCGTCTGAAGGTCCTGGTTGGTGGGCTTCCGAGGACTATGACAATTGGTGGTGGGCCTGCATCGCTTTGGGGGTTTTGGGGAGAAGATCCTGGCGCTGTTTTTCGGCCATGTTGCGGAGCATGCCAGGGGTCAATGTCGTGCGAGGCAGGTTGCTGGCTTCCTTTTGCTCTGCCTCTCTTCCCGCATCTGTTCTTGCTCTCCAACACTCTCTCTCTCTCTGTGATGTGTGTGCTCGCGTGCAAGACTTTAAGGCATGCCACGCGCATGCGAGGGAGGTATTAGTGCATCTGTTAAGTACACGTTGGAGAGGTTCCTGCACGAAGCCGCAGCCCCACATCCGGAGCCGAAAGGCTGTGCTTGCCAAAGTTGAAGCGAGCCAGACTCAGGTTGAAGCCGTCAGAGGCGTTGCCAAAGCGGGGAAGCTTGTTTGGGAGGCTGCGGATCGTGCATGAAGAACATTGGCTTCTCCTCAAGTTCTTTGCTTCACGACTTGTCAATGACTGTCAGACTCTAGTCCCCTCGCTTCTGTCAGATGCTGCCACAAGACGTGGACCTCTCAAAGCTGGCGGTGCTCGAAGTTGAGACATCTGTAAGCACGAGGCCTAGAAACAAGTCCCTGTCGATGTCCTGGCCTTCCCGGCTGGTCACAGTTGTCTTGCTTTGTCGCCAGTTTGCAGGTTCACCAGACTCCAGTCGTGGTTGCATCTTCGTGATCTTGCGCTTTTTTCCCACACTGAGATGCTGCGTCCGTCTTTCCGGCTGACTTCTGCATCGCCGGGGCGGCCGGGAGCCCGCCTGTATGGGTGTCACAAGTTGACAAGGCTCCAAGAGCATCGGATAGCTGCTTTCTTGAAAAAACTGCGAAGCGTTGCGTCAGCTGAGGACCCCGAAGGTTTACCTGCCGCAGCACATGTCACGCCAGGCCCGCTGCAAGCCTAGGATTGAGGAGCGAGTCTTGCTCCGGAAAGCCATGTGGCAGGTTACCTGGTGGCGGCCTTCGCAGACACGCCGTATGATGCGTCAGATGTACGCAACAGAGAACTCACAACAATCGACACAACGGAGAAAACACATGTGCCACCCCGTCATTATGAGGCTCTTTGGACGTTAAGCCGATGTTGGTGGTCGCTAATCAAGGCCGTTTCGAGACCGACGGGATGAGGCATGGTAAGCTTGCTAGCAGACAGGCAACAACCAGCCTGGTCACCCTGGTCTTCATCACGGCCTTGGGTGGAAACGGAGAGGTGCCACGTGCAGTGCCTGGAGGTTGCTGAAGCATTGGATGCGCGGGCGTCGATTCAGGCGGCAGATGCCGGAGAGGAGAACAGCTACCTGGAGTTGCACCGCCAGTGTTTGATGCAGGACATGCAGGGACCTGCAGTGACTTGAGTACCGCGGGAATCGCATACTTCCGACTGCCGAAAATGAAATGAGCAACTCGCGTTGCAGTCCCCTGCACCTCTGATCTTTGCTGCCCAGCGCGTTGCTGGAGGCCTCGGTTGGGAGTGTCGCTTTGTATTTTCAGTCAGAGTTTTGTCGTAAAGTGTGTCCAAAGCAAAACGGCTTTGCCATGTCGTAGAGGCAGCAGAAGACCCCGCCTGCTTGGTGGCTGGAACGTTTCCAAGTCGCAGAAAGACAAGGCAGTTGGACACGGCTCGGTTTCTGCCCTGTCTTCAGTCATGGTGAGAAGAGCATTGCAGACAGAGAGCGAGAGAGAGAGAGAGAGAGCTCAAGCCCACACGCCGTACACGCAAGCAAGCAAGAGAGAGGGAGAGAGGGACAGAGAGAGAATATGGCACACTCGAAGACTCCACACAGAGGAGGCAGCGACCCAGAGACGTAAAGTAATCCCGGCCGGGTGAAGAGACGAGAACCTGAGCTGCAGCCGGGGCTGGGCCGGGCGGGCCGTGGGACCTGGGCCAGGCCGCGGAGTGGTTGAACCCTAGAGACTGGGGACCCGGATGGAACGGAGGAGGTGCCATCGAGATATGCCGGGATGCTTATTGGGGTTCAGTGTCGTCTGTTGAAGGTGTTCCAGCAAAGCAGGACTTGTAGCAGTCTCGAACTTTGAGTGGCCGGTGGTCGCTTCGTGACCGAATGTAGCTTGAAAGCGGCATAGAGATTCAATTTCGGATCTTGTTGTCAGTGTGCCTGGGCCTTCAGAAGAGTACGGGTGTGGACTTAACCTTCAAGTGGATTTGCCCTGTGGGGCCATATCCTTCATGTTGTTCCTGGTTGACAGGGTTGCATTTAGCTGAAGGTTTGGAGCACTTCAAGTTCGCGGGAACCCACACCCAAGAAGCATGTTGTGTGAACCGTGCTTGAAGCTGGAGCATTTGGGCATTGCAGGCGGCGAAGGTGGCTGGAACCACCAGGGCGCGCCTCGAGGTGCACCGCCCGAGGGGGTACATGTTCTATTCTGCACAAAGTCCAAGAGAAGCTGAAGCCGCAACGGTCGGAGGAGTAGCCAAAGCCTGCCTCTGATGGAACATGCCTGCAAAGCAGAATCCCTCATGCATGATCTCAGGCAGAAGGAAGCGGGATGGCTACGATGGATATGAGCAGGCTGACCCGCAGACTGTGTCGGGATTGATAGTTGGGGGCAGGTCGCAGAACTTTTGCTGCCCTCCAACCTACCAAACTAAATGGGATCTGATGAGATGGCAGAGAGGGAACCATTCGTAGCATTTCTCCTTGCCCAATAAACCGACGGCCGATACCCTGAGCAGGCCTGGCCTGAAGAAGACTGGTCTCAGTGGGACGGTGAGACAGAGGCACTTGGGAGCATTCGACAAACTGTTGGCAGCTGATCTGTAAGTCCGACTTTGTGCCAGGACCACTTGCTGGAGAGCGTCCAGGAGTTTCTGTCGACAGGTCCCAAAGAGGCCCGGACAATGTCCTCGACGCAAACGCTTTCCCGTGGCGAGTGAAGTGGGACAGGTTCAGGAGTTGGCCTCCATGTTCGCTGGCCGCTTCAACGCAGTGGTTCCTCGGCTTTATTGCCATTGTTTCGAATGCAGTGCTTTCACAGTACATGGACGTTCAGTCTTCCAGCCAACGACATGAGTGTGCTGCTGCTTTCGTGGCTGCGTCTGAACGACAATGCTCAGAGCCAGGATGAAGAGGTTTGAGGTCAAGGGGTGTTTGGGGATATTCTCATTTTAGGGTTAGGCATGCAGGGTTTCGTTGACAGTGGCCAGCGAATGCCACGATGACAAACAGTTCCCTAGCGTTTGAATGGGGCCCTTCACTGGTCTCGATGATTTGACGAAGTGCAGAAGCTGAGGGTCAGAGCAGTGATGGTCTGTTAGTGACACCAGCAGCTCGCGAGCAAAGCCGTGAAATGTGGGACTTCTCTAGCAAAGACGTGTAGCAACGGCTCCAAGCTGTCGTTGGTCGTGCTTGCCCAGGTCCGAGCTGATCCTCGGAGTGGCTACAGCCATGAGTTTCGGCTGCAGGGCGAGATGACAATCGTGGTTGCAGCATATCAACCAGCATGACGTGAACGAAACATGAAACACAGAGAGGTTAAAAGTCTGAGCTCCAAACCGAGGAAAGAAAAAACGATGGTAGTTTCAAAAAGCACGGTTCTCAGAGCTGCGGCTTGCAACTCGGCTAGGGTGGAACCAATCATTGGACCAATCATCTGTCAAGGTGGCTACTTGGTGCCGGCTTCGAGGCGAGCGCACTCTTCGACCGGAACAAGTGCCTTGTGAAGCCGCCGCGTTTGAGCCAAGCCCTCTAGACATGCTTTGCTAGTCTCCTGAGCCCAGATTTCATTGCCGTATTCAAAGCGGACAACCCGTGGCACCAGAGGCACGTTTTCTCCTGACTTCTGTGCTTTCAGCCGTCGCAACATTGTCTGTTCTGGTTCTCAGGTGGGAGGAAGAACCGTGGTGGTGACCGGGCAGGTCAGCAGACCTCGTTCGGTATCTGGGAATCCTGAGCTTTGTCTGGCAGTGTGCAGTTAATTCGAAGATGCACGCCAGGTGCAGAGCACATCGATGCGGAGCAGGCCGTTCAGACATGTCTGAAGCAGGTGCAGAGCCGTCAGAACTGCAGGATTACTTCGATGCTCCGCAGGGAATGTATTCCCGTCAGGCTTGCCAGTTTACATCTAGGTCCTGACTTGTTTCCCAAAAGTCCCTCGACTCTGGATCGCCAGGTGAGGGACCCGGAAGAAGAGGTCCTGGCCCACCACCGAAGTGGTGAGACACGGGTGCCCTGCCGCAGGCCCTGGAATTTGTCAGAACAAAAACATAGCAGATCTAGACATCAATACGAGCAAACAGGAGAGAAAACGGCACAACAACGCGGCAAGGTATTATAGTTAAGCTGACTGTACACATAATTCGACATCTGTGTGTGCAGACAGACATACATACTCGAACAGGTACGATTACTGTTACGGTCACTATACAGTACTGTATAGTGTGGGACAAGAACAGGCCTGTGTTCCACCAAGACAGCTGGTCCCCTGAGCCCCTATTCCAGCGTGCGCGGTTGCAGCAATCTGAAAACATCAGGTCTAAGCCCTGGTTGAGCCGGGTGGCATGCATGCAGACACTCTGTTGACTAATCTGCAAGTACGGCTATCTTCCGCATAAGAGCTATTCAGTATCTGCAGCCAGGTGAGCGACCTGGGCAGGCCTCTTCAATGAAGTTTTCTGCAAACAGAGGCGCCTGGGAGTTGCGGCCCCTCTTCCAGGGTGGTCGGTGCGTCTATCACCCTTGCCCTGATATTGTTAAGAACTAAGGAATAAGCCCCGCTTACGGTGTCAAGAAGCTTATAGGAGAAGCAATCAGTCATGGTCAGGGTTGAGGACGAAGAAAGTCTCTGGATGACTCTACACAATGTTCCATATTCCACAGCTTCCTGCTCTGAATCCGACTTCCTCCGGTTGCATCTCTTGCAGGTTAATGTTGGCTCGTGGAAGAGATGGCTCCATTCTCAGGGCGGCAAGTTTGGGGGTTTGGATACCTTGTGGAGGCAACAGACCTCGTGAAGCCTGGCTTTGTACCGAGGTTGGCATCCGTTCACGGCATGGAGGTCGTTGTGGATTCCAGGTCCTGAGAGCATTCGCTTTTCCTCGACAGCATGCCGTTTTGGCACAGCATGTCGCGGAGTCGTATTTCGCTACGCTCTCGTCAGTGGCTCGAGTCAGGTTAGAGTTTGTGCAGAGAAACCTCATGCAACAAGATGCATTGCCTCGCTTGCCAGATTCGCTTGCCAGATTCGAGCACAACCTCCACCTCGTCACTAGAGCTGAAGCAACTAGTTGAAGCAATGATGCACGCATCTTTGCCACGGGGTCAGCGACTCCCGCTCACTTCTGTGGGCGCACATTCTTCTCAGCCCCTTCACCGACAGGTTGCAGCAAGAGCTTGCTGCAAGCCAGGGAATAGCTTGGCTCGATCCCTGCCCGTGATAGGGGGCATGCTGGCAGCCGTAAAGGTTGCGTTGCGGAATCGTGGAGAACGCAGGATCTGTGCTCGACCGAGCCTGCTCCCACGCAGTGTCGAGGGCCGAGAAGCCAAGCCGCAAGGCGCGATGGCGAAGAAGCCCTCCGAATTGGACGTCATGAAAGAAGTTGACGTGGTCACCATCTCCCAAAGACTTTCGAAGCCAAGTCTAGCAAACGGCTGGACTCTGGTTGGAGATTTAGGGATCACCACTGCCGTCGCTCCCTTGCTCAGTATCGTCTTCCTTCGTGCCCTCGAGCCAGACTGGTATCGGCAACTTCCAGACAGTGATGTTGGCTTCATTTTCCCCGAGTACTTCCACGGCGTGTTGTATGGTCTGTGCTGGCTTCTGGGAGGTCTTGCGCTTGGTGCTTTCGAGACCAAGGCTGTTAACCCTAAGAACCTCCTGGAGACGATTCAGCGGACAGCATGGGCCGCTGTGGCGACAGTTTGGCTGGCATGCTCGGCCTGGCTCCTTTTAAGGACAAATGGCTGGCTCCCGGACAGCTATGCGGCGCTGGGTTATGCTGCAAAGTTGCATAGTACATAGTACAGCTATCTGTCCCATCTCTGGACACATGCCAGACGTAAAGAGACTACCAGTAGTTCGAGTCTAGCCCAGGTGACCAGCGCCGGCATCTTGCCGACTTTCCGAGACTTCTTCATGGACCTCCAGTTTGAGGCAGATTGAGTTGCGGGAGGTTTACTGAGTAAGATGGAACAAGTCTGTGAGCCGCGGTTGGTGCAGCGCAGGAGGACCCAGGAAAACAGTAACAGTTTCGAGACCAAAGGCCCAACATACCTTCGAACCTTCGCCCGCAGGTGTGGTGTCTTATTGCGTGGCGGCTGACACGAGCCGTCTCGGTTGAAGGATCAGGCCTGGATGCAGCAGGCAAGCGGTCGCACGACCAAGTGTCAATCCTGGTTCCTTTGCGGCTGTATGTGGGTATACACAGGCATGCATGCATTCATGCTTGCATACATACTGACAAGCACGATCCTGCATGCATCCTCTGTTGCGAAGTCTCGCTGCATGGTCACAAATTGCAGAATGCTTGGTGCATGGCGTCAAGGAGCACGCCTGACTGTACAGTGCTACTCAGGGCAAGGCAATGCGAATCCAATGCAGGCATACATGTTGAGTGCTTGAACCTTGCAGCTTCCGTTTGCAGGGGAAGAGGACGAAGCAGACATGGAAGAGACTCTTAGCCAAATTGGCAGGGCTTGACACTCAGACCTATGCGACGGAAGTTTTTGAATCTGCCGCAAGGTTGGACGAGCTGGAGGAGTCCGCCCCCGTATCTCGAAGGCTGCTGCTGGGCGACATGGTTGTCTCTGGCATCATCGTGCCTGCTTTGATCATCGTGGCCTTGGCACAGACGGGCGTCTATACACCCCAGTGGACATTGCTCTGGGACACGACGGATACCGGTTCAAGCAAAGCTATACTTGCCCACGGGGCTGTGTTGACAACTTGTTGGCTGATTGCAGCACTCGCTACCGGTGCCTATGGCATTGACTCTGTGAGAAGGACAGCGAGGGGGGTAGGGACGAGCTTCAGGCAAAGTTGAAATGGTGCAAGATAAGCAGGCTGTAGGAGCAAGACGAACATCTCATCATTCAGGACCGATCTGGCCAAATTCCTGAAGAGTATCTGGAAAACCACGGCCGCGACCGCCTTCCTCCTAGCTCTGTGTGCAGTCTTGCCACTTCTCCTTTCCGGTTCCAGTGGCAGCAACATGACGGACTTCGATGCTGCTAGAAGGTTTCGTGGCAGCAGTGTTGTGCCTGTTACAGTTGGTTTGCTGATTGGGCATCGAGCATGCTTTGCTGATCCTCGGCAAGTTGGCTATGCAAGGTTTCAAAAGACGTTTTTCGACCTCTTGTGTGACGTGGAGCTCTCAGCAGTATGTCTCACAACCTGGCGCCTGTACTATGCTGGGTACATCTGACGTGTTTCTTTACTTGATGACAGCTTGATGCTAACTGTACTGCGAAGATGCCGTGCTGAAATGGGCATACGGCCTAGCAACCTGACAGAAACTACTGCAGACCCTTGCAGTACTTTGCAGCCGAAGCATGGAATCAAGAAAAATCCGAGAACTCGATCAGGTTCAGCATTGTCGGCATCAGATTCTTAGCCACGAGGTAACACATGCCCCAGATGCCATCATTGAAGCAGGTGGTGCGGCTCAAACGAGTCGTGATCAAGAGAAGTCTAGCGGGTTTTAGCGGCTCTACTGCCAAGACAAGTTTCACACCACGTTGCTGCTCTGCTGGGACGTGCCTGCACGTGTCAGCACACAATTCAAAAGCTGTGGCTCCGTTCCAAGCATGAGCTGCTGCAGCAGACATTATAAGCTCTCTTCGGAAACTGATGCGGCAGAGCGGATGCTGAACTTAGCATAAACCTCCGTGCGCCAGATGCGTTCGTGCCGTACTTTGCCTGCACTTTCGATGCAGCGAGCATGCCAAGCTTGCTCTTCCATGGACAGCTGAATGCTCAAGCCATGAAGTAGGACTCATGACTTGGCACCGCACGATCCCAGCAACCGACTTGCAAGTCGCAAAGCAGTTAGGACTCAGAAGAAAGGACACTGGAGAAGCGGAAAGATCTGGTTTCTCGTCACAGTGATGGCTGATGGAGGCGAGGACCCAAACCCAGCGCCACCATCCTGTCGCCTGGGCGGGCCGCCGGGCCGCGTAGAATTCCGGCAGGCCAACATCTCGCCAGCCCTGAGCCTTGTGGGCTGGTACAGGACCAGGCGGACTCACGGCGACTCCTCGTAACGTCTTAGCTCTTTGCAGTCTCTTTGTAGGCCCTTGGAGCCGCCGGATGCCATCGAAGCGGCTGCCCGACTTCATTTTGCAGGCTCGAACTCTCGACTCGCTCGTGATAGAGGCATCTTAGCTGCTACTGGACAGGCCTTCATACAGTCAGTGGCTGAGAATACAATCCATTTCATTCAAGAACACTGATACTGTGAGCCTGCAGTGTATCCAGGACGAAACGAGCTCGTCGACCGCAGATATCGAAGCCTTCGGAGTCCGACGCTTGAGACTGAGGTGCTTCTCCGGCATGGCCTGAACTTGGAGAAATACACAGCAGGCCTCTTGCCAGAAGTGCAGAATGTGAAAAAGGCAAACATCAATCATCTCATCGACCCTGGAGATCCCTGCGCTCCACATGGAATGGTCCTGACGGAGCTGTTTTCTCTGGCGGCCAGGGGCTCAGAGCCGGTTTTTAAGGAGAGCGTTGCTACTGGTCTTCTCCTTGTGTCTTGGTTGATTGCGTCACGCGAAAGCATTTCAGGGTAATGCCATCACCGACTTTCGGCGCGAGAATAAGCTCGCGGGTTTTGCAGCATACGGCTGGACGATCCATGCTGAGGACGGATCCAACAAGCGGGACTCTGTGATTCTGGGCCTTGCCAGGGCCTGGAAACTACACAGTGCTGCTTTCTCTACAGTTTTCTGTACCGATTGGTTTTTGGGGTCCGTTGCTCAGTTCATGGAATCATAGATGGAACTGTCCAGGATCCTCCTGAGCAAGAAGCAGCAGAGGAGACCAGAGCTAGAAGGTGCCGTGAGAGACCAATGCCTCAGGTCTATGCTTTGCTGACGCTGCCTTGGGATCGGGAGTCGGTTCCAGGAGTGCCAGCTCTTGTGGCCTCCTCATCTTTTTGCCCCCACTTTGCCCTGTAGTTTCTTCCGAAGCTGTCGATGAGATAGAAACGCGATGTAACTTGTGCACGGTGCAAACATTGTGAGGCTCGACCTCGTTTTGAAGTTGTGCCAGGATACCTCGACTATGTCAGCTTGATGCGGATGCGCGACTGGCGGCTGTTTGCAATGATGATTCTCGGAAAGTGTTCTTTTCCTCTGCCATTGTCTGCCAGGCTGGATGATGCTGATGTCACAGTCAGGGATGCGACCTTACTTTCTCTGCAAACGCGTTGCAGTGGACACGAGATCGTTTGCATATCTTCTCAGTATCGGCTGTTACTGTACTTTGCCAGAGCGAAGGCTTTGGTCTCAGTCTCGCTACGAGTTGCAGATTTGCTGCCCACATGCAGGCAGCCATGGGTTTCGAATGGGTTTCTCGCCTCTTTAGCACCTTCCGTCCCGAGTGCGAGCGACGGCTTGCTTCGCACATGTTGAATTGGAAAACTCACCCTAACGACATACAAAGTCCTGGCGGACCACAAAACAGCAGAAAGGCAAGATCCAAATCTGATCTCTACCCAGCTTGAGGCAGCACGACCATGTCCTCAGCAAAGACTATTCAAGCATTCCGTACTTGCAAGACTTTCATGTGATGGTGGAATGGTTGTTTGAAGTCGCGTCCGCGCTAGCTTAGCATCTTAGCTTGCTCTTCGACTTTGAGACAGCATCTTACTTCGCTTCGGAAGATCGAACTGCTCTGCTGAAGACCTGGCAGTGCTAGATGCAAAGCCTGCAGAGTTTTGTGTTGAGCGTGCTGGTGCTCCGGAAGATGCACGAACAACCACGAACCCGCAGTCTCGCGTGAAGAACTACGAACTGTGTTATAGTGAGAAGCCTGGTGTCTGCGCTGAGTTTTTTGAGGCATTGAGAGAGAAACATGGGTGCTGTGATGCTGCTTAGCTGATGCGGGCGGCTGCCCGGGGTTCAGCAGCAGGATGCCCGCAGAGAGCCTTCGCATGCCGTTTTCGCTTGCGCCTGCACGCTCAAGTTAATTCACAAGTCCGTGCAAAAAATGCTCACAGGAGTGAGGTGATTCGGGAGTGTTTGCCCCGTTCCGGCTCTTGTCGTCATCTGTGCAGGCAGAGGCTTCAGATGTTGTTTGCTGACATGGCGCGGCACTCGGCTCTCCTGGCTCCGCTCCTGCATCTAGTATATCTAGTTTTATTTGCAGTGAAAAGGTCGACGCACGCTGGCCCAAGGCCAGGACACCTTGGAGAGTTCCTTGGAAGAGGGTCAGAAGCTTGTGGATTTCTTGCCAGGCCAGGGCAGTGCTGCTGGCTTTGCAGAGGCGCAGGCCCAAGGTTGCAGCAAGTTATGTGAATCGGGAAAGTGGAATCCGAGTCGTTCTGAGATGCCCGCGAGATGTTCTAAGGGCGACGAGCCCAGGAGACACTTCCTGGCCCGGTGCAGCGATAATCTCAGCCATTTGCTACCCGTGTGCTGGAAATCTTCAACGCTTTGGACAGTCAAGTTGTTTGCTGCGCGGTAGCCTTTTGATGCTGTGGTTGTCAACCATCCGTTTCAGTGCTCAAGCCTAGTCTGATCAGGCTACTGCTTGGCATCTGTGAAGGCTACTCAGCCTTCTAAGTGTTGCGACGCCATGTCAGTGGTAGATGGCCTGCCGTTCGCTGAGGAGAAGAAAGACTACATCCTCAAGACCTTGGATCCGATCCTTGAAGAAATGGTAAGTGATGTGTTGGCTGAAATGCCAAATGTGCCAATGGACTTCATGATTCAATGGCTCATCAAGCGAACCGGGCGAGCAGCCGATGCAACAGAGAGGGTCTCCGTGTTTCAGAAGAACCATAATCTGAAGCAGGAGCTGCGCTATTTGCAGGGATCTCTGGAAGAAGCTAGCACAGCTGCAGCCGCACCGGCCGAAGAAGAGGAAGAGGAGGAAGACGACGATGATGACTGCGACGAGATCCCGGAATCCTTCCGCAAGTCCGAGGAGAGTATGGGCAAGACCCGAACCTCTGTTAGTGCAGAGGCTTACGGGACATGGAATCAGAAGAAGGCCTTTACACCTCCGGACCATCCGAAGACTGATGAGCAGAAGCAGCGCTTGAAGCAGACCCTTTCCAAGAGCTTCATGTTTTCGAGCTTGGAGGACAAAGACATGACAACCATACTCGGCGCCATGAAGGAGTGCAAGTTTGCAGCTGGACAGAAGGTCATCAACGAGGGGGACAATGGCGACTTCCTGTTCGTCATCGAGAAGGGACAGCTGGAGTGCATCAAGGCATCCAACGGGGAAGACAAGGTTGTCAAGACTGTGAACGAGGGCGACGTCTTCGGCGAACTAGCTTTGCTCTACAATTGCCCTCGCGCGGCCTCCGTGGTTGCAAAGGACGAGTGCATTTGTTGGGAGCTTGATCGTGAGTCGTTCAACTACATCGTCAAGGATGCTGCCGTGGCCCGCCGCAATAAGTACGATGAGTTCCTTCAGTCCGTCACCCTTCTCGCGTCGCTTGAAGCCTACGAGCGTTCACAGATTGCTGATGCTCTGAAGCCGGAGAAGTTCCAGAAAGGCGACTGCATTGTGAAGCAGGATGATCCGGGCGACAAGTTCTACATCGTCGAGGAAGGCACGCTCTATGCCTTAAAGGACATCGAGGGCAGCAGCAAACGAGTTATGGACTACAAGGTCGGCGACTACTTCGGTGAGCTCGCTCTGTTGAAGAACCTGCCACGGGCAGCCAGTGTCATTGTGGAGAGTGAAAATGCCAAGGTTCTTTCGATGTCCAGGCTCTCTTTCAACAAGATGCTGGGCCCCTTGGCAGAACTCTTGTCCTCGAAGGTGCAGTCATACAAGTGAGACTGAGACGTCATCTTGTACAGAGCGCCAGCAATTCACCAACTGCACGAAGAGCGTGCAGCTGCTGCTCAGATTCCTCTCCACATCCCAAGCTGAGCTGCCATCACATGCCCCAGGTGTGTTCACCTGTGTACGCATAGGCATAGGGCTGCATGATTGGATTTCCCACCCCGGCCCGAAATCCAAAATCTTCCGCGGAACTGCGATTCTTATGACCTCTTTATAGAAAGCTTTCGATCAATGCCGGAGCTAAACCATATCTTCGCACCTGGTATCTGAAGCCCCGGGCTGGGGGCCCTGCACTGTACCATGATCAGGTCCCCGAGTTGAGCTTGCAACTGACCAAACTTGCTCCCAAAAGACAGCGTGCCTATTTTCCCGTGGACCTTTGCAGGTACTCAGTTGGACTAGTAGCCTAATACTTGTCTGGTCCGCAAGGCCGATCTCGTCCGCAGCGTGCTGAACCTTGTGAAGGCCAGTGACATCTAGTGGCCATTCTTGAGACTTGTCGAATCATCGGAAGGTCCATCACGCTGGATGGCTGTCATCTGACAAGACTGCTCTGGAACGGTGGGGCCCCAACTTTCCATCTAGCGCGCTAGCAGATGCGCTTCAAGCTCTGAACGTGTCGCATGTCGGGCTAGAAAGGACATTGCTCTGGACTCTTCGACGCGTGCTCAGGTGGATACACAGGCGATTCGGTGTCTTAAGTACAAGTAGGGGCGAGGTGTTGCAGCTGCACGAGTTGCGAGCGCTGCAAGTCCAAGGCTGGATCTCAATGACTATGCAGGAGCTGCGTTGCGACATGAGCTTCACCGTCAGAAGAAGTCTTAGTTGTGGGGAGGTGATGTATGCACTTTTAAGTCACAAGACTGCAGCTTGAGGACGATGATCTGTTGCAGCTTCTTCTGGAGGCTGGGAAGCATGAGATGCTCCATCTTGGGGGGTGGGGCGTCTGGCCCCGAGGTTAAGGCAAACGAGCGACGGGCCAAATGGATGTGCTCAGCCCACTAAGATCGCCGAGAAATTGCGATTTTGTGCTAAGCTTGTCCGACCAGGATGAATCATTGTTGAGAGCGCCATGTAGTACAGCACGGATGCAGGGGCACGAAAAAGCGATGCCACACAATTGAGTGTTTATTCTCAATGTCGTCAATGCCCTGAAGTGCGACTGTAGACTGTAGACGCCTTCGCACTGGCAGGTGTCAGCAATGCTGGCGAGAACAGTCAAGGCAGAGGTGCAAATCGCAAAGTAGATCTTCTGACAGTTGCTGCCAGAGTGGCCATACCATAGTGGATGACGTGCTGCGTCACTTGGGGTGCTTCGTTGCACGACCGTCGTCAGTCTGCACACCTCGATGCGAACCTGCACTGGGCACGTACCTCGAGGGGGTGCTTTTCCGGGCTTCGGGCTGTTGTGGTGGCCGGCACTCGACGACGTAAGGTGGTCACGTCGTGCGCAATGATCCGTCAGCTCGACTTTGTCAGGCTGTTGGCGGGAGCTGTGCTCGTCAGTTTGTGCTACAGCAGATTTCTTTAGCAAGCTTGCGTGTGAATTGCAGAAATGAGCTTGCGGTGCCCGCGAACTCGGATCCGGACAAGGACTGCCATAATTCGAACTCGGGCTGTTTTCGGATTCGTAATGAGTCAGGCTAGCTGGGGCTTGTACCAAGGCCCAGTCTGAGAAGACAAGAAGACAAGCGTGACCACACACTTGTCGAGCCGACGCTACTCGGGCTCCTGCACTGTGACAGGACTCCTTGGCTCATCTCCTGTCACCCAAAGAGTGACTTGACATGCACTGGTGAGTCCAAAATATATCCGCTCCGAAGATTCGACAATCTGACAATTCGTTCGCAAGCAAGTTGGCCTCTCGACTGTGCCACCGATTAGAAGAACATCATCCCCTTTGTGGCGTCCGTGTGTACTACCGTCTGTGACGTCCCAACCTAAACAACCTCCGTCCAAGGCTGCTCGGCCGAGTCCCGTCCCCCACGCCCTATACGAGGGGAATGATTCCAGGTAGACGCGTGCACTGGAGCTCGGGTGTGTCTTCTCGGGAGTGGCGACGATTTGCGTGAAGGACACCAAAAAGGGATCCATTCCCGAGTTGCGGCTTGCGTCGTCATCGTGCCACCCATGATCTACCGTTATGCAGCACACGACAGCGACTTGACCGACATCTTGCTCCACTAACCATATTGAACCATTGGATTCGTTAGATTTGCTGCCCCGTCATCCGTCCATTGGGGTTGCTCGGGCAACAGAACTACGCACTCCGGGCACCGATTCTTGGTCTTCTGGGGCGCATTGCAGAACCGGCACTGTTCATAGCACCTCATGTAAGGTCGGAGCAGATCCTCTATGTGATCAAGGCAAAGCCCGAACAGGAGGCAATCGGCCGCAGCCAGCAGCCGCATTCTGTAGTGTTGCTGTTGATGTCGGCTGTGCCATGAAGGAGCGGATGCTTGCCTGGTTTCTGAAGCGCCACATCGACAGCCGTGGACAAGGCCAGTTGAAGGAGTGCAGTGAGATGATGATCCGGTCCATCCGGTCCACCGGGCCGAGGCAAGCATTATCACCTTGCTGCCGGGATCCAAGCTTCACGGCTTCAAAGTGTCTCACCGTGTCCGGATGCCTTTCGCTGCAGCTGCGAGGGGAGATTTGTGGCTCGAGAAACTGTGTGAGACAATCTGGTGGCACGGATGGGTTTAGCACTCTCGCAGCTTGGGGAGTGCCCCATTGGCACACGCTTGCTTCTGGCACTCTATGCCTCATGTAGCAGCACTCCCTGGTTGCTAAATGCAGTTGGGCTGGATACTCGAGTGACTACGACGAAGCTTTTCGCTTGCTGCCTCGCCAATGTTTTGAAGCGCAAGCAGTTGGCTCCAGTTCTTCTGTCAACACTGCACAGACCCCTCTACAGCGGCTCAGATGCGCTGCTGGCTCTGACTGAGCTACAGGCATCCATCTCCTTTATGCCGTTTCTGGAGCAGGAACTTGGTTCCTTGCGGTTCTTGGTCTGGCTCATAGTGAATACAGGGGGCAGCAATCTTTTCTTTCTTTTCTTGATGAGTCTGCTCCAGAAGCAGGGTAGATATTCTGCCGACCTGCGAATGAACTACGGGCTCTGGAGCATCGGGCTCTGTGCATTGACCCAACACGCGCTGGACCTCCCAGACATGCGGACGAATTTGCTTGGACTCGTAGAGGTGCCATACAAGTGGTATCCCTTGTCAATTACACTCGCGCTGTCCGTGTTCAGTGGTTCAGTACAATGGGAAACCTTGTCAGCCGTTACTTTCGCATATCTCTGGCGAGCCCTGTCTCTGGACCGGGTCTTTCTCCCATCAAGGGAGACGGCTCAGAAGTTGGAGGCCAAAGTTCGAGTTCCGGTGGCTGGGCTTGTTAGCCTCTTGGGCGGCCGCTGGGTGCCTGCTGCTCCACCGGGATGGCGGCGTGGAGTTGAAGTGCCGAGATCAGGTTCCAGGCTAAGTCGTCCGTGCAACAGCTTG
The DNA here is from genome assembly GCA_003297005.1 of Symbiodinium sp. clade A Y106. Taxonomy (NCBI): domain Eukaryota; class Dinophyceae; order Suessiales; family Symbiodiniaceae; genus Symbiodinium; species Symbiodinium sp. clade A. The sequence goes on along the minus strand of BGNK01001291.1, from coordinate 108,744 downwards.
ATACTCTTGTCTGGACATGATCATATTTCCCAACCTTGCGTAAATTCGACACTGTGGACTTGAGCGATTCTTGCAAAATGTTCCCTGCAACACTTCAAAACACCGATGCTCTCCTAAGGGGCGCCATCGGCGTCGCGTGACACAGGCGGCACAGGAGTAAGCTGAGCGGTTTGTGCATTCTTGAATGCAGCGGCACTGAGTACAGCAGTACCATGAGCTTGAAGAGATGCAACGACCCCTGCCCCAGGACGGAATGATGAATTTCAGCTGTTTGGCGGGCAGGGTCACCGGCTGCAAGATTAAGATGTCTGTGGAAGCGCTCTGGACAGTATCGCCTCTCTCGACTTGCTTCATGAGTGCAGCACAATGCCTCCTTTTGTAGAACTACTGACATGGCGACGTCATGCGGACGATTGGGGTGACAGCAAGTTGAAACTGCTGCGTTTATGCTTCTGATCTGATGCGAATGCCGGCTCGGGCGGCCATCGGGCGCCCTCTAAACTCGTGGCGGACGAACAGCAGCGAGTTCGCGAGGTTGCGCCAGTGTGTTGGACCCACTCCAGGCACCTGTGTAAAATGGCTTTATGCTTCAGCATGGCCGCGACGGCAACACCTTGACGCATCTCAACTGACTACTCTGCGTGGGTGGAGGACGTCATCATGTACGCCGTTGCTGTCGCAGCATCTGTGCCGGCCCTAGCTCCGGATAAGCATCTGTTCCGATGTATGAGGCGTGTTTCGAACTAGTGAAGTGTGTTGGCCTCAATGTGTCATCACCGGAGTTAGACCACCACTGGGAGCTTTTCTTCATTTTGAAGCGTGCTCTTGAGCTCGGTTGCTTTAGGTCAATGCCAACCGCGCAACTCTGTGGAAATACATGTGGAAGAACTGGTCGTTGAGCCCAGCATCCTTGCACCGTGCAATTGGCATGTGGCTGCAATTGGCCCCCGTTGACGGTCAGGTCTCAGCACAGTCAGGCCTTCGACATGCACACAAGTAGCAAGCAAAGCACCAATCGCACGCGGTGGTGCCACAATATCGGAGTTCGTTTGGCTGCAAGGGTTCGCTGCTCCGTTCTGCGCTGGCAGGTTGGTATGGTGTTCTGCTACTTGGCAGCAAGGCCAGCGGCTGACATTCGGGCTAATGGCTAACGCTCTTCAGCCAGTAGCGTGAGAGTGGAGACAGGCCTGGCTACGGCCGATCCGCCGTCGCACAGGCATGGGGAGGTCCGCGCTACAGTTTCCGTTCTTGGGAGCATGCAGGGTAGTTTGCTGTAGGGTCGGCAAGGTATCTGCAAGTTATCATCTGCAAGGTCGTGGGAATGAGACAGATCAGGATCTGCTGAGATTGGCAGACTCCAACCCTTCGCTCCATGCGGTGTTGAGACGCTATATGTCGGATGCTCGCCAAAGGGAGAGCTGCACAGCTATCTGCCCTGTTGCTGCCACAACTGTTTTCACGTTAGGAGTGTGCACGACTTCTACGTGTTTGCTTCTTTCCTGAGAGCTCAGCAGTGGAATCAGAGAAACAGCCCTCATGACCTGCTCGAGTACCTCTGCAAGAAGGTACCAGAACACGAAAGGTGTGATGCAAAGAACAAGACAGAGCTGACAACTGCCGTCATCTGCCGCCTACGACCTCTGGAGCGAGCTGCCATCCTTTAACCAGAAGTCCCGGCTCCTCAGCGAACGAGCGCATGGTTGAGTCTACATCCTGCAGCAGCCCAGCTGTCCCATGGCAGTCCGGGCTCCAAGTGAGCTGGGGCGTCCAACATTTGTTAAACCTAAACTAAAATTCAACATTGGAGTCTGAAATGTTGTCACAATACCTGTTTCAGCTCAGGCCAAATCCTGGCAGAGCCATGGCTCCGAGCTTGGTGAATGCGGTGCACTTGCACCTTAGCGTGCTGCATGTGCTGCATTTTGCAGCAGCTTCGCACAAACTTTAGTCCGCAGCTTCAAGATCAGCCGTCGTGGAATTCTGTGCCGTTTGGTTTAAACATGTCGTGCCGATCCGAAGACGCCTACCGGTCGCTCGGACCCATCATCAGATCAAGCCAAACATCCCGGACCACCAATCAGAGCCACTCAAGGGCGCCGGCAGAAGCATCAATCCAGTAGGCGCTCCCGGGGCTCCAAGAATCCCAAAAAGTCTAACGAGAAAAAGCAATCCTCCCTTGCGTATTTCGCCTCCACTAGGCCCTGGCAGCCCTGGGCCCACTCATCGTGGCAGCCACGGCGTTGCTTCTGGAGCTGGGATCTCGAGACACGCTTTGAAGCTTCAGAGGTACGAGGAGGCCTCAGCTTTTCATACTAATAGTATCCTGATGTTAACTGTTAACCATGAACCCACAAACGCAATGGAAGCCTCTGAGCCTCTTTGAGCTCGGTTTCGTGCCTGTTCAACAGAACGCTGTCGTCTTTGCCTGCCGGCGCCAGCCGCCAACAATGACAATTTATATCCGCGCACTTACAAGCCTCTCCACATTGGGCGGTTCCGAAAAGGACAGTTGCACCTGTAATCCGTTGGCAGGGGAGGCGTGTTCTGCCTTCACACAAACCGGCAATAACGGCCTTCGGCCTGCGGAGCTTAAGACACGTTCGGGATAGAGAAGGGATGAATCAAAGCAGACCAAACCGCATCAATGCAAGCAAGGCTTCGAGCACAACATACGTCAAAGCCTCTAGACTCTAGAAGAGGGTCGGTTTACTGTTGCCAGCAATGTCGGGTTTCTCCGGCGTGCTGAGGCTACTTCCTGAGCGATCTCTGGAGGTCGCCTGAGTGCGCACATCCCATGCACCAGTGAGACGGCTGAGAGCTCCGCATTCACCGTCCTGGTGATGCCACACTGCTCGTAACAGTCGCCATGCTGAATCACTTTCACTTACCAGTGTTGCAGCAGCGCAGCAGCACCATCATCGCAGCCGCCACTGTTTCCACCACTGCCAACACCACCGTTACCACCACTGCCACCATCATCACTGCCAGCCGCTGTCACCCTGTCCCCCCACCGCCAACACTGCCAGCGGTGGCACCACCGCGTTGCTGGTGCAGCAGTCATCCTCATCATCATCATGATGATCAACATTATCACCATGATCATCCTCATCATTCTCATGGTCTTCATCATTGTCATCATCCTCATCATCAGCATCTCATCACCCTCATGATCCTCATCATCATCATCGTTATCACAGCCAGGACAACGGCCAGGACTGGCACGATGAGCTCCACTCGTGGTAGCACCACCGGAACCCACCAGCACCACCACCATGCCACCATAGTCACTATCACCAGCATCAAGAGCATTGTCAGCACTGTTACATCATGGCCGCCATCGTAATTAACGTCATCACGATTGCCCTCACCATCGTCATCAGCACTCATCACCATCATCGTCAAGTGCCGTCTCTGCCACTATGCCTGAATGGTAGGAACCCAAAATGCTTCAGGTCCGGATTGATCTTCGAGCAGCCGTGCGCCTGCTTGCACAGTTGCGGTAGTGAACGTAAACATCAATCGAGACAGGCACTGGTGCTTGCCGTTGCCGCGGCATGCTGGGACTTGCCCTTGGTTGTCCGTTTTCATCCGTTTTGATCGCATGAGTTCGGATTATGAAAGAGATCGACATCTAACGTAAGAGACACTTTTCGTCACGATATGGCTGCCCGGCTTTCCGAGACATCGCTTCATCTCCTCAAAGACGAAAGGAGGCAGGATTGGATCGGAACTACTCTGACTGCCTGGGAAGAGCGTCCCACAGTGAGGCCTGAAGAGCCAAGCAAAGCATCAGATGGATGCCCAGTTGCCTCTGTGTGTGTGTGAGTGAGTGAGTGCGTGCGTGCCTTTTCAATAGCGCTCGAGAAGCATCGCCACAAATCCGATCAAGTGGCTCCTGAGGTTGCTGGCTTGCAAGACACCTTGGCAGAATGCCGTGTGTCTTGGCCGCCTTGGCCGCGGTCGATGCGTGCACCTCGCGCTCATGTTTGCGATACCATGGCAGTGGGCAGTGACCTGAGGCTGTAAAAGCCATGCAGGAAGAGATCCTGCTGGACTGTCGGGCATAGTTACAGAGACTACATAGACTCACAGATTAAAGTGCGCAAGTGTGGTCTCAAGAGGATTTATGCAGTTTGTGGCTGAGCCCAATACGACCGAGAGAGCGCCAGCATGTCTAAGACTGTCTGTCCTTTTTGTGGGTTGCGAGGGCTCCCGCGAGAATCACAAAGTGTAGCATGGAAGTGTGTGATCCCGAAGCCAAGACCCCGGCTGGACCGGCCACCGAGACTCACATGCCGGTTTGTCTTCCTTATGACTCTTGTTGCCAGAAGTGGCGGCCTTAAATGCCTTACTGCAAGTGAATCGAGCCGAAAGGAGCTTGCCGAGCTCAAAACCCAGCACGCCCGACGCGAAGAGCTGCGAGCCAATGAGCAGCCCTGGACCCGGTCGGCCTGCTTTCGTGAGATTTCGGGTTTGGGGCTTCCGTTCGGGGTAATTTCTCGTAGAAAGGTTGATCGGTGCAGAGCCTGGGATCCAGATTGTCGAACTTGAGGCTTCCGTTCTGTAAGCAATCTGAAGCAGCTCTCTGTGTACATCTCGTTTCAGCGACGGCTACTCTTATAAAACTATCTGGGCCACAGACTATGTACAGTAGGTGTTGAGAATGATTTTTGCATTTTTTGTTTTTTTTTTAATGTTCAGGGTTTGCATTTTTTGGCGCTTTGGATTATTTTGCGTTCCGTGTTCACGCTTTTGTGGCGTTTGTGTGTTTTCTCGCGTTTCGGGTTTGCATTTTTCGGCGTCTGCGCTTGGGGTTTGCATGTTTTTTGTTTTTATTTTCATTTTGGATTTGCGATGAGTTTTTGCGTTTGTGTTTTGCTTTGTGCTCATTTTGTTTTGCATTCGGGGCTTTATAAAGTTGCTCATGGTAGACATTGATGGCGGCAGTGCGAAATTCAGTTTGCGGACAAAGGCTTCAGTTGGTTCAACAGGTTGCTCAGCATCTTCATGACTGTGTCAGTCCTTTGTAAGCAGAGCTTTTGTTCCTATGGCTGGTTCGAAAGCCACGCGAATTGTGTCGCCATGTACATCTGGTCTTGGCCCTGGAACTTAAAACAAAGCAGCAAAGTCCTCCGGCCCTGTGTCTAGCTTGGGGTGTGTCTCTGTGTGTGTGTGGCTGTGCGGCACGAGCATCGGCAACAGAAGCTTCAACAAAAGCCAATGACAAAGGCATCCATGCCGGTGTTATTAAGCCGACCGAGCGGCTACAACATGATGCACCAAGCTGCCGGTGCATGTGAGACAGATTGAGAAAGGAGTGCAAGAGCCGCAGATGCACGACTCTGCACTCCACACGCTGGATGTGAAGGCATTATGTTTCACAGGAGAGCTCGGACAAGGAGGTCTGGCAAAGGTCGCCAAGGTAAGATGGCAACAGCAAGAGTTTGCGCTGAAGATTTTGAAGCCGGCGCAGACGAGTGACAGCAGCTACCCGATCAGCACCAACGAGACCTTCAAGGCCTTCATCGTGTTGCAACATATTCGGGTTACTTCAGCTGTGGCCCGTCATCGTCACCATCATCGTCACCTTCATAATCATCATCGCCGTCATCATCATCACCGTTACCATCATCCTCATCATCATCATCACCATCATCGTCATTACCATCACCACCACCCCCATCATCCCCCATTATGATGTTAATAATCATACTAATAATAGTCATCATCATCACCATGTTCATCTTCGTCTTCCTCTCATCTTCATCGTCATCGTCATCGTTAGCGTCATCGTCGTCGTTGGCGAAAAATTCGACAACAAGAATGCCACAAGTCACAACATCTTCTCGAGACTGACAAGTCTGTGAGATTCTAAGGCGGGTAGAGGACAAGCGAAGGTCCGTGGACGCACTTCACCAGGCCAGGCAGTGTTGACCTGCTCTTGTGCCAGCGACTGGAAGACCCTGAACCCAAATCTTGGAAGCCTTCAGCCAGAAAGCTCGAAAGATTCCGAAAGCCTGTCGCCAGCCTCGCACCTCAGGAGATGTTAGCAACTTCTGGCGTGCTCGTGCACCGCTTCCCTGCACTTTGGAAGCAGCGCAGCAGAACGTTCGAATGAACTAGTAGGACGTTTAGGAACAAGGTGTTTTGAGCTGCTGCACCTCAGTGCAAGCTTGCGCCGATTCTTCTGTGGGTTGCAGCTGCTGGTAACATGGCCAGATGACCCACGTCACAGCACACACTGTGCCAAACTGATGCATGCAGGGCACGTGCTCAGTTTATCGCCAACCATGACCTGCCAAACAGTTCTTGTAGAATTTCTGGGCGACTCCAAGTCCTACTCTTTCCACGTTAATGCCGGGCTTGGGCGTTGAAAGAGCAGCCGCGGGATGCCATGTTCGCCTCCATGATCCGAAAGCTTTACAGCGAGGCAGGTGTTTTGGTGTCGCAGGTCTACCAGACATGTTTGAGTCTGCAGTGTGCCGCAGGCTGAGGCGCTTCTCTAATGGCGTCGGGCGGCGGTGCGAGGTCGGGATAGAGACCACTTGGAGCACTCTGCGACACTTCCCCCCCGTTCCTGTTGTGCAAGGCTCAAGTACAGGATCGTCAAGTGCACTTCCGAGGACAGTTTGGGGCACTTCTGTTGGAAAACTTTCGGCAAAGCGCGAGTTTCGGCACAGTTGCATCTCAGTCCTATGCACAAGATGTACTGCAACCTGCTCGCACCACCTGTCATCCAAAGCCCAACTCCAAAAGTCCACTACCCCAAGCCTGAAAACAGAAGTGATTGGATTATCGTATAAATTATATATATAATATATTACATATAATATATTATATATAATATATTATGTTTTTTCTTATACTATATATAATATATTATATATAATATGTTATATAATATATTATATATAATATAATATAATATTAATATAATATATTGTATAATATATATATATGTATATATATATATATATTATTATATATATATAGATATATTAGTTCCAAGCAGGAGCCCGACTATCCTGCCAGGGCCTCGAGCTGCCCCCAAGCTTTTCTAGGGCCCGCTGGGCGGGTGCTATGAGAGCTGAGAGCTCGGATTTCACGCCGAGGCCCAAAGCCGAAAAGAGGGGATCTTTGTAGTAGGGTTTAGGGTTTAGGGTTGTGTACTAAAAAGCAAAAAGGCGTACGACTGTTGGCACGAAGTGCGAGGGCTACCCAGCTAACAGCGCCAGCTCTTGCTGTTGCTGCTGCTTTTGCTTTCCGCTTGTCCCTTGCCCTACTCGTCCTCATGCAGTCGAGTTTGCCGCCTGATTTCGACGAGATGGTTGTGGATCGAGGTGGTTTAAGCGAGGACATCGAAAGTTGAGAGCTCGTCGCATCCGCACTTTTCGTCAGTAACCATCCCGCTACCGGAATCGCATCGCTACTGGCAGTACTGAAGAAGGCAGACTCGGCAGCTAACCTGTAGCACCCTAGGCGGGCTCAAGCATCGCAGATATCCGACACGCCAAGGTTACAGAGCTGCTCTCCCATTCGCAGCAGACGCTGCTTGGCTGATGGACCTACTTATCCCAACAGCCGAACCATGGTACCGGCGCAGTCGAACTTCTTCCGAAGATCAGTGCAGGCTTCTGTGAACTAGCTACTTGTAGCTGTGCCTGGGCTTTAAGTGCCTTATTCTCGTGTAGAAAGCACAGCTTCAAGCCCGAACACCAGGCCACGGAACTTGAACTGACTTTCAGGAAGGGATGGCAGACAGCGCGCTTCTGCGAGTTTCCCCAGGAGGCCAGCCGATGAACCGCTCGTTCGAATGTCAACTTGCGTGCTCCATGTCCGATAAATCATGAAAGATCAGAGCTTTTGAAGTCTGGAGCTCCCCAGACCCTAGTTTCCCTAATCCTAAAGGATCAAGCAACACTGTAACATCCTGGAGCGCAAGCCTCTAATCTCTAACCTGTCTGCTTTTGTGGTCGTGGAGGCCGCTAACTGGCAAAAGGAATTTTAGCAGAGCCTGCACCTGGAAAACACTCCTGCAAAAAGTCTAAACCCGAACTCTGAAACATGCAGTCCATGGCCTCCCGACTCCCCAAAACGTTACAGAGTCCATCTGCTCAACAACAGCTTCTGAATTGCAGGGGTTCGAATGGAGAGATTTCAGTCGCGGCCGAAGTGTGTTGTACACTTTTGAGAGCTGGCTGGGTGCGTTTTTTTTTTGGGGGGGCGGCACCTTGTTTGGAACTGTGCTGCTCCGTGCGGGCACATGCCTTCCTCGTTTGAATTTTTCTGGCGGTGCCCTCCGGTGTGGCTCAGAATACCAGTCTGCCTGTTTCATCTCCGCAATCGTTTGCTGCTTGGGTGCGATGGCTGAGAAGGTGAAGATCGGCATTCTGAGCACAGCTTCCATTGTTGGCAAAGTCCTCCCAGGCCTCAAGCATGGCATGGAGGTCGTCGGCGTCGCCTCCCGCGATCGCCAAAAAGCTCAGGACTTCTGTACGACCCACGATTGTGGTGTGGGAATGCTTTATGACGAGATGCTTGAGCGTGATGATGTAGACGTGCTCTACATCCCGCTGCCAACCGGCTTGCGGAACGAGAAGATAGCAAAGGCGATCTCGCGAGGAAAGCACATCTACTCGGAGAAGCCAATGGGAGGAACGGCTTCTGAGCTTTCCGAGCTTCTGAAGCTGTGTGAGGAGAAGGGCCTTCAATGGATGGATGGCACCATGTGGTATCATTCGCTCAGGAGAGAACAGTGGTTGGCCCCGAAGTAGCTCCCAAAGCCAAGCAACAGCCCAAAACCGTTGTTCCAGGACCAAGGAGATCGAGAAGAAGCTGTCGGGTGGGGAGCTGGGTCAGGCGCTCTCTGCAAAAAGAGGTGTGGTTACTGTGTGTAAGGTCAGCTTATGCAGAGCAAGATGTGCATCATCACGGAACTTTAGGAGTATCTATCTCGAATCTTCAAGTTGGAGATGTTGGGAATTTGGGCTTCATTACAACGAAGCCGGCCCGAGGTTCTTTTTGGGGAGAGTGATCGCAGCGATATGACGTTTTTGGTTGAAGCATTGTGGCTTTCGGAGAACCTAGGTCCATGTTCCAGAGCTTCTCGCTCGAACAACCGCAATTCTTCAGTCAGAGGCCCGAAGCTGCTGCAAACCTCCTACCATAACCTGCGACAGGTGCTTCGGGTTTCGGCCTCCTTCACCTTCATGGCACCGGATGAGGCCTGGCTCCAGGGCGGCAACGGCAGGACGGACAAGTCCCGTGAGCCGATGGGATGCCTGGGAGATCAAGGCAGGACATACGTGTGTATGTGTATATATATACATAATATTAACTATACAGAAATTACAAGTTTATATGTATATATATACATATGCAACATGTATGTAGACGTATAGACATTTTTACAAAGATGCACACACGCACGCTCGCTCGCTCGCTCGCTCGCACGCACGCACGCACGCACGCACGCACGCACGCTTACACTTGGAAGTGTTGTCGGCACTAACGGATGGATGTCCACAAGGGACATAACTACACTAGCTGCTCAGTCGCATTGCAATGTGATGTCATGCGAGTCATGTACATGGAGCCAGCTTTCGAAAACGGATGTGCGCGTCTACCGAACGTGTATGTTCTGATCCGGACACCACAGGGGGCCTGTCCGTTCTAATTTCGGCACCACAGCAAGCTGCCATGCAGGTACGTGGAATCAGCGTCCTGATTCCATATCACCATGCTGAAGGAGCGTCTTCGTTGTCACCACTGAGGTTGTCGTACGTGGTGAGGGGACGTCTCTTTCAACTAGCATGACTACGAAACTGACGGTCCTGACAAGGCGGCAACAGTTGGGTTGTGAACCCCTTATCTCATGACATAGAGAAGTGCGCACACACACGTATGACACGAAGACAAGTCTGATACACCGAGCATGCAGATCCACACATCATACGTCTGCCTGCGTGTGTGTCTGTATGGATAGAGAGATAGATGCAGAGTTAAACGGGGAGAAATGAACAGAGAGGTCGGCAGGTGGATAGGACCACTGACTTTCTCCTCGAGCATGTGTTCACATGTGTTTGAACATGCGTGGCGTGACTTGGTGCATCTATTCGGTTATGTAGTCGGGTTTAGATGGATTCAAGCGTTATGGTTGATGGAAGCAAGGCTGGTATCCTCTCTCTGCCATTCTCTGGGCGTTTGGGTGGACAATGCCTGAGAGGGTGATGTGTACACATGTCACTCTCAACAAGGTCGACACCATCGTCCAGTGCGCAGGCACCTTGTGGTTCCCAGGCAACAGATCTGCAGTCTTCGACTGTGGGTGCACTTCGCCGCACCGAATTCAGTATGAGATCGTCTGCGAGAAGGGCACCTTGAAGGTAGACGACCTTGTGGGCGGACAGCAGAGGACAGGCAACTTCGCCGCTTACGAGGTCCCTTTTGTCGGCAGCGCTGAGTACATCCAAGGCGATGTGATGGGCAAGGACCAGGTCGTGCAGGTGGAAGCATGCGATCACGTGCATCTGCTGCACTCGGTTTGTTCAGGGCCGGGCTCTTGCCGATCCGTCCAGCCTATGTGTTGGCAGTCTAGCACCGAACATCCGAAAACACTAGTCCAAAGTCACTTGGTGACAAGTCCACCCATCCCATTGAGATTTCAAGTCCACGTTAGAGTGAGGTGAACATGCTGGTCGATGATTTGGCTAGCTGCATCAAGACCATCAAAGCCGGTGGCAAGCCTGATTTAGACTGGCCACGTCGCTCCCTGGCTGTGCACAAGGTCATGTCTGCGGTCTTCGAATCAGCACAGAACGGTGGGATAGCCGTTGAAGTTGCCAATTAGTCCTTCTCTCCTCTTCGCGGTTAGCAACATTTTAAATTTAGAGATTCGAGGAGTGCTTGTCTCCTACGTTAGTGCAACAGCCCTACTGGAGCGGTTTCTAGGGAGATCGTCCATGTGGAGCGGCTTGAAGCCAGTGGAAGCGGGCAGAAAAACTTTTGCACCCGAAGGACAACGCGACTGTCCAGGTGACAGGATGTAGAGGCTGCACGCTTTGCATTATATAAGGGAAGCTGCCGCAGTAACAGAAAATCAGCCTCCACACAGCTGGAAACCAGCACTCCCGCGTGCTAAAATCCAGGCTTCAGGGTTTCTTGCAACTCTCCCAAGGCAAGACCCCTGAACGCCATCTGCTCAGGTTGAAAAAAGGTTTAGCGCTTGAGGGCTGAAGGGGTTCTCGGCTTTGGGGACGACTTCTGGCCCTGGTTTCAATTCCTCTCTATGCTGGTTTGGGTTACCAGCCTTATCCGCAGAGCCCTGATGCCCATCGAATCGCACCGACCGCGCCTGACTGAATTGCACCGAAGATGCAGTGCAAATTCGGACAGGTGTGCCTCCAGTTCGACACCGCCGTCCATCTTCGGCAGGCAAGCTTTGCTCAAGATGCTGTTGGCCGCGCGACACCTTGCGGCAGAGGTGCAGTTCCTCTCTCATCAAAGCAAGATTGCTACGAAGCGGCTGCCCGAGTTGCCGGATTATGCCGTGAGGCGAACTGTTGCTTATGATATCTCCAGGTCCAGCCTTCCGGTTTTGTATACATCGTGTTCTAGCGATTCTAGCGTTCCATAGCGTTCCCTACTTGTCAACTTGCGCTTTCGTGTACTGTTTCGTGTGTTAGGATTGAGCTCTTCACCGGCATGGCCCCTACCTCCGGCCCTGCAGCTGTCGAGGCTAGGCATGTGTCTTTCGTTTTATGGCACATGACCGCAAGGTTGATTGTTCCTGTGGTGAGACCGCTTGCCGAGTCCAGGCTGTGCAGTTCAAGCGCCTGGGGTATTTGTCCCTGGACAGCAACGAGCGCTCCCAGTTCCAGGACACTCTTTCCATACTCTGTATGTCGCTTTGACAGGGTTTCACCGGCCTGCCGAATCATGCAAAACCTGCGTCTGAGTGGAAGGCACGAGAGCTGAAAAGTGTCTATGTGGACGTGACGGCACAGTTCCTGAGAATCCTCTTTCACAAGCCGGCAGCTCAGTGCTGCATCTTTTGGGTGCCGCTCCGCTTGCAAACTTCTTTCATCAGCTGGCAGCTGAAGACCCTTTCCGCTTCGGCTTGCAACTGCCGCAGCAGCAAACCGATCCGTGCACGCATACCCCTTCCCAAGCCCAGACTTTATGCCCAAGCCTGGTGTAAGGTGCCACATCAACCGCTACAATGCACTGAACCAAGTTGGGCTCATCGCCCTCAGCTGCCTGGGGGAGGCCCATCCTCGAGTGGCTCGAGTTTCCGTCCTGGTGTTCATCAAACATAGTATAAGAAATTTTGGACGCTTGGTTATGAACTTCTGATTGATTGAAAGAGCCCTCCAAGCTTCGACATCAAATAGGATGCCAGCACATCAGGCATTTCTTGCTTTGCACATCAGGTGATTTCATGTTGTGCTAGGGTATAACATCATGCAATCGTGCATGGTATCTTCAAGGACTTTGCGGTGTCGTACGAAATTATACAATGCAATGTCGTGCTACAGCAAATTTCGCTGTGAGTACTGGTACTGTTCGCAATTTACATGTCACTACAACAGTATTGCAGTGTAGCGCATGCAACTGCGAAACTATACCACCGTGCCATCAAGCATCATCTGATGCTGTAGGGATTCAACTGCCCCACACTTCATGGCTCCGTACAGGGACCCTATTGATACCACGGCCTTACTATGAAATCAATTGTATGTATGCTCCCACAAGCGAGCGAATCTAAGGCCATACATAGTAAGCTTCATGCTACCGCATGCTTGCGCCGCACTCCATTCTGCTTGGTTACAGTTTTCCACATGTTACTCTTACTGTAGGTTGTTTGCACTGCCAGTTGCATTGCACCACCTGTCTAAGGTCTTCTGACCATGCTGCCATGCACGGTCTACTTCATCAGACGCTTTGAAGATCAGTGGCCAAGTAGCCAATCTTGTCTCGTGCCAGTAGTAAGAGCACTGGGTGATCGTCTCGGCGTCCGGTGGTCCTTACCTTCTCCAACGAAAGGTTGTGACTCCGGCTGAGATGCCCCAAGCCCAAGCTGGCATCTCAGAGGGCTGCAGGTGCTCCACATGAGTCCTCCCTACAGTCAGGCCCATCTTCCGTCAGAAATTTGAGGTTGCCAGCCTTGCCAGCCCTGCTGCCCAGAAAGCCAGTGCTGCGGTCCCGGCACCCCCGAAGGCACGGCCGCGAAATAGACGCTAAGCCAGGATTCCGAAAAATGGGGTACAGGAATTTGCTGTGCAGGTGCCCGTGCCAGATACCAAGCAGTCACCAGCGGTGGCAACCTTATTTCCAGTCGCAGCTCGTTGTTCTTCGTCGCGGCAGCAGCAGCACTTGAGCTTTTCTTGATCTCTTGGGCATGACTGATGGATCCATGTTGCCACTGCCAAGAGACACGAAAGGTGGTACCGCCCGCTGCCGTGCCACAAGCGCCGCCACCTGAAGTGGAGACCGTTGCTCAGCTTTTTCCGCCAGCCCAAGGGATCAGTACGCGAGAGCTGTTTTTACTCGTGCATGCTGTCCAAGACCGCCGCCACCGGTGACTCCAACTCCAAGACAGCAGCCCACTGTTTCGAAGGCTCTCTTGGATAACTTCAGTCTTTCCCGAACAGCTCTGCGGTGCTCCATCCGACTCCATCCTGCATTTAGTCTCGTTTGGTGGAGGTCGTGAGCGACTTGGCCGACCTGGACGAGGCCAAGTACGATGTCCCGGCCCGAGAGTCGACAAACAAGCAAAGAGCGCTGTGAGGCAAAAACCACTACTGTATTAAAAAGCAGTCTACAGTCTAAGAGTTTGCAGAGTCTCAGGATTTAACTGGTTTTTGTTTGGGATGCCGAGGCGAAGACTCTGGAGCGGCTGAGGAATTTGGTGTTGGAGAAGCAGCAGTGCGTGGAAACGGAGGACCACTGCTCTTGTGAGGTGTGCTGCGCTCGTGTGCTGACTTGCGCTGGAGCTGCCAACAGCAGGACTATGGAGGGGCCAAACGCTGCAAGGATGCGATCGCCATGCTCAAGCAGAAAGGTTCCGGCCATGCTGCGATCTGACTCCTAGACTCCTAGGCATTGCTACTCGTATTGCCCCTTTCCGCCTTTCCGAAGGAAGCTGGGCTGACCGTGCTTTAGGGTGCATGCTTTCGCAGAGGGCCCACTGTTTACCGGACAAGCTTTCCCTGACTAGCTACAGCGAGCCCACGGAGCAAACCTATTACCTCGTGCATCATCCTGAAGTAGCCCCGACTCTTTAATTTACAAAGACGCCCATATGCATTTGGAGGCCTGCAGATCTGTGAGCTCGAGGCGAGGTGAGACCGTCGTTCGACATTGTCCTTCAGAGTTCGAATGAGAATCCACCTTAAATTTTGCCTGAAATGTTCTACCATCAGCATGCACAACGGCCAAAAACCAACTGTCACCAGTCGAGGTTTTGATCCTATGTAAGCACATTGACGGATCCTCGGCCAGGAGCGGAAGCGAGCTGCTGTGGAGAACGAGGACGGTTCGCTTCAGCAGGCAATCTGCATGCCGGCCCTCTTGATCCTTGCAAGGAGTATGACACGGCCAAATCTCTGAAAACAGAGATTGACAGGCCGAAGTGTTGGCGTGCATTCAGCTTCATGATGTCTTAATAGAAGAAGCTGTGCACTGTCGTACCGTGGTATAGCAATGATTGTGCCAGTAGCGGCTCTTTCTTGGGTTGCTTCTTTCTGTCTTTCTCTCTCTCTCTATTTTGTTTTTGTCTCTCTCGTCGAGGCTGCGCGCAGAGTGTGAACGGGCTGGCGAGGAAACGGACGATCCGGTCGTGACCCCGCAGGCACTTGCCATACAAAGGGCCTTCTCCAAAGCTTTGATTAGGAGCTATTAGGAGTCAGATTGCTGCATACAGGTGCAAGAGGGATCATCAAACGGCCGTTTGTGCTTGCGGCTTCAGCAAGGCTGTTTGCTGCTTCAGCAGCAGGGGCGTCAGCAGCAACAGCCACAGCAGCAGCGGCGGTCTGGCGGTGGTGGTAGCCGTTGTCGTGGTGGTGGTGGTGGTGGTGGTGGCAGGGGACCACAGTGGTGCTGCGAATCCGAGGTAGCTGAGTATGGCAAATATGCCACAACAGGCCTTGATCAAGGATGCACATCGCTAAACGACGGCACATTCAGTGAAGTCCGTCTGGTGTTGATCGTTGTCGACCGCTAAGCCCTCCCTTCGACAACCCAAACCCGAAGGGTCGTACCACCGTCGTACTGACCTCATAGTGATCCACCCCATCATGATTATATAAATTGTATATTATGCTATTCTTGCTCCCTTACTGTCTTCTTTTATGGCTGCTGCGATGCAATCATTTTCGGAGGTGACCACGGCCCCCACCCAGCGCCGGTCGCCGCAGCCGCAGCAGCGATCCGCGCCGGGCCCTTGAGGGGCTCCGTTTCGATGGGTTTCGGCTTTGGGATTCCTACCTTTGGCTAGTAGGGAATGGAAGAATGGTAGTAATAGTAGTTATAATTGTACCCCATTCCTCCATTCCCTACTAACCAAAGCTAAGGATTAGGATTACAGATGAACGTGGATACTTATGGCCAGGGGGACTGAGATTGCAGGGTCCGTTGACCATGGTCTTGGTTAAAGCCTGCAGCAGGTGAATCTTTCTGGGATGAGCAGCTGGGTCTTTCGGAAGTTTGCTGTGCAGATGCACAACACACGGATCCTTCCCGAAAATGTCGCTGTTGGAACACCGTGTTGTGTACCGGTAGCATGTGCCCGTATGCAACATCCAGTATACAGATGTGACTGTCGGTCCAGGCCATGCCAGGCGGCCACTGCCAGGTGGGGTTTTGGCACGTTCGTGTGGGAATGCGGTGAGGTCGGACGACTTCTAGTAGCTCTTGCCTGATGCTGGCGTCGTAACTTCTTTGCTCATTGCAGGCCAATCTTTTTCTGGCCGCACCATGGCAGCGGTAGCTGTAGAATTCTGTGGCGGTGCTGTGGCCCTCCAAGCGTGATGGAATCTCACAGGACCTCGGCGGCAGCACAGGTGCCCCCGCCAGCCTCCGTGAGGGTGAGCCTCGAGAACTTTGAGGCAGATGGGACCCTGCAATGCCCGATGTTTTCGAATGGCACCGCCTTGGGAAAGACCGGGCCAGGCGCCGCCCACATCTGCAGCTCAACCCTCGAATCCTTGGCACGCTTCTTCACTCTGTATCGAGATTCGTTACCGAGAATTTCATTCAGATTTTAATCATCGCTTGTGCACCTGAGACAGGAGGCATCATTGTGTGTGTTTTCCATCTTCTCCATCTTGTCTTGCGCAAGAAACATATCGAGATATATCGAGGTTCTTCCAACCGGGCTTGTGGGATTGTTGAGTGTGCTCCTGACAAGACCGTAGAACGCATCCAGAAGTCCAGAACACATCCAAACCCCAAGCGCCAGGCAAGGCCGGGGAAGCGGAAGAAGTGGCTACCGAGCCGCACTTTTGGAGGCTGGCGGTAACTGGAAGGTCAAGCGAGGAAATGGGTTTCTGAGCCTTTGGTCCCGAGGATGACGCCGAAACGGCCTCCTTCCCCGATGAAACGGCGCGGGGATCCCGGAATAGCCTTGGAAAGGTGTCCAGGCCCAGCTACCAGCATTGCCGCATCTAGGACTCCCTCCGTTGGCAGCACTGCCAAGCCGTCGCCGTCAAATGCAGCAAAAGCAGGCTCGCACCAGCAACAGAGCGTGTTCATCCAAGTAGATGGCCATAATGTAGCGAAGGTATATCGGCTCCTACATGTAGCTCCATAGAATAGCCGCGATCATACGGAGTCTGCGACCGGTGTGGCCGTTTCTGAAGAACTTGTGCCCCCCAAAAGCCCCAAACCATCTCACAAGGCCTCAAGCCTTCTGCCAAATCGTTGGAGTCTTCACGTGAGCCTGTATGCTTTTCACGGAGCTCAAAGCCAAAGTCTTCTGGGGTTGGGCCTTTGCCAGCAATCAGAACAAGAGCTGATAGCCGAACCCGCTTCCAGGCGATCGTGGTGCAGGCGACCGTGCCGCCGGTTTTCGCCCGGCGCCCAATGGGCCTGGAGCTAAGCAGCGTGAAACTTCATACTTGCATCTCAAGCTCTTTTCGCTTGGAGCTATGCCAGGTTGAGCTTTCTGGTTCGGTTCTGTGATCTCCTTGCAGCTTTCTGCCGGTGTGTGCAACTACTATCTTGCTTGCCGGTTGCATGCAACCGCCCCACGGCAAGCGACGAATCTTCCGATCTTCCTGACATAACTTGCTGTGACGCGAAACACTTTCTGAAGACAAGGACGCGTGCGAATACCTCGGAAGAGTCCATTCCGGCAGGGGCCCCGGGTGGCAAAAAGGCCTGAGGGTTTCAGAATTGCTCGCTGGTCGCCATGCCCGATTCATTGTCATCTCACCTATGCCACGGCGTGCTCGTTGCCATTGTTTGTCGCTGTTGTTCTGATTCTATGGGTCCTCTAGGTCGTCGTTGTCGACGTCGTCGTCTTCGCTGTAATCGTGGTCGCATCCTTTTCGTCAGCATCGTCGTCGTCGACGTCGCCGTGCATGCTTTCCTTAGATTTTTTTCAGGGCAATAGCGTTGGTCTACTATTGGCATTACCAGGTGTCTGTGGGTTCCGTGTTCCTGTGTGTTTTGGCAACTACCCCAGGGCACATCTTTGAACGCTTATCTTCGAGACTTGCTCGTGGTTGAGACTTGGTAGACTGTTGACGGGATTCGCAGCTTCAGAGGAAGCCGAACTGGCAGTGCTCTCCAGGAATCAAAGCATCCTCTTGGAGGTGTGCCGAACTTGGAGGCTGGAGAGAGCCGGGTTGGCGGCCTCTGCGACCTTCACTCCGGAGTCCAAAGATTCAGCACCGAGAATCACAGAGCTGACCTCCCCCATCCACAGGACCTTGGGCAGCCGGATCCTATCCCGACTCACCTACAGCAGCCTCGGCCTGGTTTGCACTATCCTGGCATTGGTTCAGGAGAACTTCCTTTCTTTGCAGCTTTTCTTCGGCTGATTTCGGCGTTTGCATAGCAGCATAATATCAAGCCCCATGTTGGGACTTGGAGAAACACACTCACCCCTTTCCGTGTGCGTACAAGTGCAATGTTCCAGTGTGGTTTGTGACCGGGCACCCTGTTACCCCCCCCCCTCTTGTAGGATGCCTCCTTGAATGCAGGGTGGAGGCGGAGCCGCTGTGCTCGGTCTTCGGGTCGTGCTCCTGGCGATAATTTCTGAGAGGATTAAACTTTGGGAGGTTCCTGCGACGGCACTAGACTGCGGTGCTTAAGCTGGATGCTGTTAGTACTACTGAGCTTCTTAGCAAGTAAATTTAGTAGTAAGTAGAAAGTAGTAGCGAGTAGCAGTGAGCAGTAGCAGTAGTACTAACTAGTGGTAGCGGTGGCTGTCAGCGATAGCAGTGGCAGTAGCAGTAGCAGTCAGCCGTTGCAGTAGCTGCAGCACTCGCAGTCGTAGTACAATAGTGAGCGATGCTTTCGCTATTGTTGATGGTAGCAAGAACAACATTAACAGTAGCATCACGGGAGCAGCGGCGGCAGCAGCGGCGGCAGCAGCTGCAGCAGCAGCAGCAGCAGCGG